>JAHXMU010000251.1:2905619-2942477 GCA_019455685.1 Philornis downsi
ATATGATTCGATTATAGGAATCAGAATTACAATTTTGTATATTTAGATTCTACAAAAATTGGAAAATTTAAACCATTTTCAAGTCTAGTTTCGTTTTGGTAATGATCCCTAGTATTAAATAAATATTTTCCATTGATCCACGACCACTTTTTAATTACAAATCTTTAATTCTCCACGAAACTATCACCGATTCTTTTAAACAAAGCAATCAATCAATCATTCCACCATTTCTGATGAATATACAGATCTCAGGTCCGATACTTACCTAACAAATCTCAGTGAATCTAAATCTTTGTGAACCGCCGATAACGATATACTCTCTAGGAGCGTATCTGCCAAACATGTTGGCTCTGACTTTTTCCCTGCAGCTGTGAGCACTATGCAAAATCTTTTTATAATTTCGGAGTCAGTTGAATTCAACATTTTCGAATAATCTCCTCGCCGTGCTACTATAATTATTGCTTCCTAAACTCTGTTTCGGTTGATCCAACAACAGGATAGGATAGTTTGTAATTTATGAAGTTGTCGAGCAATTTTTGATCGAAAGTTGAGTGCTCTTTACCAATCTTATCAGTAAATTTTTGTTTGTTTATACATTTTTATATAAGCAAAAAGAAAGTGAAGCTAAGAAATACTTTTTATGCAATTTGAATAAAGTCATCCAATGTGACATGATCACTAGGCTGATCAGTTTTTGAATACTTTTCAAATAGTTTCGCAAACCTTAAATATTTTGCTTTAGCAGTTTTTACAAATTTAGGAAGGACAAAATATTTGAATTTGTCTATTCTCTGTATATTTTTACGCTTTTACAATTTTCATAGAGTGGAGTTTTTTTATATACTATATATATAATATATTATTAATTTTTAAAAGAAAATAATTAATTTACGCATACACCTATAAGTATTAATACGTAATTCAATCAATTTACATAGTCAGAAGTATGTGCAAAAGTATATCCTCCAAAAATTTCACTTACCTGCCACGATAAATGCAACAATTTTTAATATATAAAAAAAAAATTAAAAAAATTACAAATTAACTAAGGAATCAGAAAATCTATCATAGTATGATTTAGGAACGCCCGATTTATATATATATATAGTTTGAGAATACAATATATTACATACATTTGTTTTACCGAAAAACAGTACAATTTGTTTAACTGAAAACACATCATTTAATTAAAATTTATTTAGAAAAATACTACAAAATTCAACATATCAGGTTTCAATAATTAATATGCATTAAAAACGATGAGAACAATGCAATTGGGGAAAGTACAATTGGATGTGTAATGTAAGTTTCGCTTTACAGAAACTTAGCGTCTCAAAATTAAATGAATGAAAGCTAAATTTCTTAAATTTTTACTTCGGAATAACATTTTAATTAGAGGAGCGGTACAACGACAATAAATATAAATGTTTTATTCATTCTTATGAATTCTTGACATTATCAAAATAAAGGTGACGTCTGTCATGTCAATACGTTTTCTAAACATTTTGACGATTCAAGAAAATTTTGGAACTGAACAACGAAGTTTTTAAGCGTAAAGCCCGAAACCGCAAATTGGCATCCCTGCTATCACTTCAACTGAGAGAATATTTTTCAATTTTCATTTAGCTTGTGCGCCATAAAATTATATTATGTGAGATGTCAGAGATTAGATTTTCCTTCAGATTTTGTATATCCTAAATTATTTTGGAAATCAAAAGCAAGGCCTAATGATATACGAGTATTTATATCATCAGCAATTTGAAAATAAATTTTCGAAAAAGCAGCAGTGCGACTAGAGCTGTAAATGTTTCGAACAATTTAGAAAGTGTCATCCAGATCTTACAGTAATCAACATTGGAAGTTCAAAATATTATGATGGCCATCTGCGTATGCTAATATCGAAGATTGTATCTTTTGAAAATAAACTCAGTAGCGCTTTCGTTAGGACTGGATATTGGTGAATCTTCTCTATCACACCATGTCCTCAATATACAGAGTAAGTACCAGCCAACAAAACTATAATTGACTTTTGGAACATTCTCTCTGACGTTCCTTGTATTTACAACAAACTGATGTTAGGTAGTTTCTGATTTGATACTGTTACTTATAATTGTTGCGAATTTTAAATTCGGTACTGAAGTACGTCTGACAAATCTGCAATTACGAGTACTGCTAAGCAGCAGCAATGTGGCTTTGGCGGCGTTAGGTTAGGTCAGTGTGGCAGTCTGAATAGACAGACTCACTTAGGCTGTATACTCCATACTCCCTAGTTTCGCCCGTTGAAGCATTCTGAGCGCCTCAAGAAGCTCTTAAGTCGGACAATATCTACATCATCCAGATCGTCTAGGTCCCTAAAGAAATAAGAGCCTAGTGTTGATTCCCGACTGTTCGCCAGGGCGGGGCAATTGCATGTTCTGTTCTTTTGACTCCTCTTCCTCTTCACCCTCACAGCTCCTGCAGAAGTCACTAGTCGCAACCCTCAATCTCACTGCATGTCTTCCAATCAGACAGTGTAATCAATAGTGCCTGTAATATCAGGCACCATGCTAAGGATCACACTCTGACCGTAACCACTGTTTGACCACTGTGAAAGCTCTCTTAGTCTTATTGCCATGGCAGCGGCAATCTGCTTACTATGTCCAGGGGTAGTAAATGTAAAATTACATTTAGTGCACGGGATGGGATGGTGCGGAGTGCGCCAGCGATGCTAGCTATCCTTTGGACCTTGTCCAGTATCCTACAGTATGTGGACTTATCAAGAGCCTTTCACCAGACGATAACACCATACAATATTATCGATCTTACTACAGCAGTATGCAACCAGTGAATAATGCGAGGCCCTAATCTCCATTGTTTACCTATTGCCCTCTTGCTCAAAAACTTCCCTCTAACTGCTATTGCCACATCGTCTGCGTATGCGACAACCTTGACACCAGCCTCCTCTTAAGAGAACAGAATACTGTTCAGAGCGAGGTTCCATCGTAGGGGAGATAGAATACCAGCTTGGGGTGTTCCCCTACTGACAAATCTGCTAAGGTCCGACCATCCTAATTTAGCCCTGACACGTCTTTTCGTCAGAAGATCGTGAACTGGGCTCCTAATACTGACGTCTACTCCCAGGATTGATAGTGCTGCGACTAACGTTTTAGGAGAAACGTTATTAAACGCCACTTCTATATCTAGAAAGGCTACCAAAGTATACTCCTTGACGACGAGTGAACCGGAGTTATGTATATTATTGGTTTATTTAGTCGTATGTTGTCACTTGTTACCCTTGTTACCTCAAAAAAAAAGGTGCATTTAAAAAATCGGGTATGTATTTGAGTGGAAAAGCCATTTAATGTAAAACTTAAAAGTGACAAATATTAAAAAACTAATGGCTATTTTTGGCATAAGAAATTTGAACAGTTTGTGAAATCCGAACTGAGCAATTGTTGAAATTTGAGTCCAAATATCCGACTCTAAAAAAAGTTTTCGATTTATCTGAAAAATGCCTTTTTCAAAAGTCCCTTTTTAGGTACTCGGCTGAAACCAAAAAAAAAAAAAATTTTTTGTGGAGTGCAAGTAAGAATTAGAATTGCTGTCTCCCTCTTTCATCTGTAAAAACTATACACAGCAATATAATTACCGATTTATAAGCATATGATTAAATGATTGGCTATCTCAAGTAAATTTTCAATTATACTGAATAATGTTTACCAGGGCTATGTTTTTGGGATTCAATATTTCTAAAATTATTTAAGTCTTAATAGTTTGTAGAACCTAACGTGTCTTTTTCACAGCTTTTTATAAATCTGTAATATTCTATTTAAGCTTTGATACGGTAATTCTACTTTAAACCATGACCAATGAGGTCTTTAGCCTACCCGTAGCCTTTCTATTCATAGGTTGAAAGCCCGATGTTATTTATTTCACATTTACGTGGTTACTGTTCCTATTTGAAACGTATATAATTGCCCTATGAAAAAGTTAAAATGCACTCTCGTTCGTCTTACGTTGCACAAACAATCCCGTGTTTTAAATATTACAATTGACGACAGATAGATCTATTTCCTAATTTTGAGTACCATACGATTATAGTTAACATACTCATGCATGACTGAATATTCCGGATCTTTGCCTTAAAATACAAATTGTAATCCAAATTCCGGTAAAAGAACAGGAATTTCTGTATTGGTTGAATGCCAAAAAAATTTTTGTTGAAATTTTGAAGGTGGTATTACTTATTTTGCCTCAAAATAATCAAAATTATAAATTTTCTATTAAAATGATTTCCACTCAATAATTCGCCATGCGTAATAGTTTTTGCAAACTTCAATTTTGAAACTGATATTTCACAAACCATCTTTTGTGCAAGCGATTTGGTACCTGACTAAATAAAATTGTGATGGTGATCTTTGAACAAGAAACAGTTTTTTATTTAATTTTCGCAGAAAACGCGTAACAAAATTCGAATAGTTCTGTACTTTAACACTGTTTGAAAAGTTATAATTGTCAGTACCGATTTCAGAAAGAGGACAAATTCATTAATTACAATTAAGTATTTAAAATAGCTTTCCAGATAAAACAAAAGGTAAAACAAATTCCCTTACATCCCATAAATGGAATTTGGGAGAACCTCTCACGGTCAGTGAACTTACACAAACTCTATTTCTGAACTCACTCAAAGGTACCTGCAGTTTAACGGCGATCTGAACAAATAGTTCGAGAAGCATTTACTGGACTTGCTACTAGACTACTCGAAATATTCAGTAGACACATCGACACACAGTTCTAACGATCATGCATCGGTCGGTTGGTTTATACATAATAAAATTTACCAAATTGAAATAAGGCTATGTGTCATTATTTGACACTACTCTAGTCCTGGAACTAAATTTTAATTAATAATCTAACGTTCACCAAATTTTTCAATTTCGTAGTATCTTCATTTCCTGATTTGGACTTACCTTACTTCAGACTTATTTTACTAAAGAAAATTGTTTATCGAATGTTTTACGGCAAATATTCGTAAATTTCTAATTGATTTTCCACTTTCGTAGTGTCTTCAGTTTTCGTATCGACTTTTTTTTTTAACTGATTTTTAGTATATACCTTCATTCATACACATACAGTTTACATAGTTATATTCAACAGTTACAAAGTCCGATTGCTGGCATTGACGTATTTTCTTTTTTTTAACCCAGCTTTAGTTTGAAGTGACAATCGAGGTCATCAAATGTATTATAGTGATCGGATCGGGCATGAGATTTTCTAAAAGATAGGTATAGAGCTACCTAATAAAACTGATTTATTAATTTCAATTTTACAACCCCTATATATATATAAACGAAAACAAAATATTTTTTAACGTATGATCGATCTTCAATATATCTTTTGTTACTGCTTTAGTGCCATTATTCAATTAAAATTCCTGTTATTGGAAAATGTGCAACGTTTAATATTAATAACCGTATATTACAGCGAAATGTAAAATTGAAACGAAATTCCCTAACATCCAAACAGAAGTGTCCAAAAATTTCACTAGCGCAATAATTACTGCAAAACAGAATGACGAAGAAAAATTTCTACATTTCTGGCAAGTTCGCTTTGCAGTCGGTTTTTGTAATTGGATGCATTTTATAAGGACAAAGGTTGCCAAAATATAAACTTTCGCAGGAAATAAAAATATTCACATTTTTAACGTCCATGTAATATAATTCTTAAGCGAAACTTTCAGTAAGAGCTGCTTTCACTCAAACGAAAAAGTAGTCGAAATTTTATAGGTTGCCTCATAAAGATATCTTTGTGTGATACGAAAAACCTCGTTAAGCTGGTTTTTATGTGTCAATACAGCAATGCGCCATTTTTACATTTTTAAACCACCTACGTCACAAAGGGTTCAAATCAGATCGCAATGATGTAATTTTACTAATTGTAAGTTGAGTTTATATATTTTAATGTTTACAGGCGCCGAATATTTATTCGTAAAAGCAAAAACGATTAAACCACAGTTTGCACACAAAACATGCGAGAATTATTTTCCTCTTGCAATATTTGCAAATACTTTTACAAGATGTCAACATTTTTTTTGTCTCCATCTACAAATCATTTAGCGCAGAAATTTTGGCCTCATATGCTAATTAACTGCAAAACAAATGTTCGTAAAATTTGCGAAAACGAAAAGCATTTGTGGTCCGGTCCTATACGAGATATGCATCGTAAAATTCGTTAATAAACTAGTGTATAATCAATTCCAATTTCATTACCAAAAAACGAGGTACGGCTAAATAACTTTGGACTAATAAGTAGCATGGACAACTACAGCGTATAAAACGGATGGATAACTAGAGAACGCAACTACCACTACCGCAACAAAACTGTATGAGACAACAAATTGGTCATCGATTTTAAATTTTAGCATTTTTTGTGACGTTAGAGATTTATCCCAATGACCGATATATTCTTCATAATATAGCTAGTCCCCGCAACCATTCTGCTTTCATTTCAAGCACGAAAGACACCTGTGATCTCCCGACAATGCGTAAATTTTTTAAAAACTTTTTCACACAATCAAATCTAAAAAGCCTAAACAAATTCGATGTTTTCTACATTTCATATCTTCCATATATTTATAGGATTATCTATCGAGTCTTATGGTGAACTTATACTCATTCTGAATGTTATAACGAGAGGATTGAATCGCTTGGGATTAGAAGTCTAATTTGTAATGAAACACATTTTTGTATTATATTTGCTTTATTTTCAATAAACAAAACTAAACAAATTTGAGCACAATTTGTTATCAATTTCCGTGTTCTTTACCCAAAGGATATGTTACGTACCTGATCTGCAAAAGAAAAGAAAATAAAGCATGTATTTAATAAATGTAGAGCACAGAGGAGGATAATCTGACAATGCGTAAAGTAAAACGCAGTCAGATTTAAAAGCATCATCAATAATTTTGACTTTATGTCGGGAAAAGAAGACATATTACATTATCATCATTCATAACCGGTTATTAATATTTGGTACCATTTCCACCATCTCATTTAACTTTTCACAATAAACTCACCTGCGAATTAGAAGTCGCTCGCAAAAGCATTAGTTTACAAAACTATCCGAAAACGAAAACTTTACGCAAACGTTTGAAGATATACAAATATAATTCAGCAAAACTGGATTAAGCCGGCTCAAAATGCATGGTCTAAGTAATTATTCAAAATACAGAAATCTGTAATAGGGTGTTTATAAAGCCCATGTTAAACAACCTATAGTGAAATGACTGAAAACAATATAACAACAATTAGGCCTCTGTGAGTCTCATCTGTTCTAATTTTTTGAATTGCTTTTATCTTTCAATTCGACGGGCAATTTGTGGAAGAATTTTTATAAATCTGAAAGTACTTTCTAAAAACAAACACAATAATTAATGTCCGCCGCTAATCAAACTGATATTAACGACTAATTACATTCGTAAACGCTAGTTAGGCCGTATGAAATAAACATTCTTTGAAGATATGTGTCCATTAAAAGTTTACCAATCTGACATTCGGAATCGATATTACAACAGTAGGCCCCATTCTGTCAGTCGAAAAAAAATGATATGACAATAAGCTCACTAAAAGAACGACGACAATCGAATTAAATTAGATTATTTGAAAGATATTAGCCGTTTTTCAGCGGTTGACTTTTAAAGTAAATTAAAAAAGAAGTGAGCATGCATTTGCCCTCTCTTCCGTAGTCAAAAACAGTTTAGTTTAAACGTTTTGAAAAGTGTTGTAAACTAAGTGCCAGCGCAGTCGGCTCATAATTGAATCTGCGATTTTCGATATCCAAGAAGGAAGACCTGAAAAGAAATCAAAATGAATTATGTCCGTGTGTTATAAATAGTGTTAGTGTAATCCATATACAATCCTCATATTTGCATAAAGCATTCTGTTCAAATCAATTTTTATTGATACTGACAATTTACAAATTCATTTATCGTGCCTGCATTGTTAGATGCATGGATAATATTAGAGAAAATTTGAAAAAAAACGGTGCCGGTTTTTTTTTATAAAAAAAAAAAACGAAAGAACAAAAATCGAGATTTCAAAGCTGTTAATTATACAAATTTGCTTGGCGTAAAAATCATCAGAAAACATTTTTACGCAGAAAGTCCGTGCTTTGCTTTTATTGTGTCGCTACACAACCGCTAATTTATTGTTATTATTAATAACACATTGTATCTTTACGTTGCAATGAAAATAGAAATAAAAAATCGCAGAAAATATTTTTTTTAATAAAGGTGCAACCTTTATTGTTATATATTACCTTACGTACACAAGAAACGCTGTTTTCAATTCAACGATGTTACTTGGATGAAATTCGTATTACGATTAGTTTTACATTTTTTTTAATAAGCAAGATGGAGCGATGTGGCCTGTATTAGCTAAAAGACTAAAATCAGACACAAGACCTTTAATCAAATACCGAGAAATCAGGCGGGGGAATACGACCAAATGGGATAAAGCAATAGTTTAGATAATTTTCTGCATTTTCTACAATTGTCCACCAGATGAACAGCAGAAAAGTAAGAGAACATTCTAAATAACCCGTAATGAGCAGAATTCGATAGTTCGTCCGATTTCGTAATAGCTACATAGAAACCCGCTGCTCACGTTCATAGTGGCCTAACGTGTGTAGTTCCACATGAATAAACCTATTCGTATGAGCTCATTATGCAACGCCAAAGGTAATGTGCATATATCACTATCCCTCCCCCCAAGGGCAATAGCTAATAAGGCGAGGGTAGTACTTAGAGGTAAGGGACAAACCGTGATGTGGTTATTGATTTATCGTCGATACACATTGGTAATCTATAGTCGCCACATATGCATGCAGCGGGAAGATATATGCACTTTATTCATTTTATGGGCGGGATTATTCATCAGATACAAAATATGAGCTCGGAATGCTTTAATGTTTTTGAACCACATTAATCGTTATTTTTCCGATTGTTTCTAATGTGTCTGTCTTCTTCTGGCAACTCAACATTTTTCTGAATTATTTACTTACTACAAACTACAAAAATAAACCGTTTCTATGTAGTGTAAAAATCAGCTTTATACAAATGCTTATGACTATTACTAACTATACATATTGAATGAATGAAGGCCAAAGCAAGGATGGCAATTTACCACAAAAACTTTTTATACGGTCTAAATTTTTTTCTACAAAACCTATTCTATTAAAGAAATTCAAAGCAAAATGCCTAACTAGAAATTTGTATGAAATATTCTTTTTCTTCTTAATTTAGCTAAAATTGAAAGGAAGTAGTAGGTAAGTCCGTTTTGGACGTCAATAAACATCCTAAAATATTCCAACATAGCAGAAACGAAAATGCAAACTCTGTAATTTAGTTTAATGTTTTACTTACGATTTCATTCGATACCAAGAGATCAGGGTCAGATCACCCATTCTTAGGACAAGGAACAAGCACAATCGAAAAAACTGTAAAAATATGAAAACAAAAAAAAAAAGTATTTAGAATAACGATTTAGAGAAATCATATAACAGACAGTTAACTTTTGATTCAATCAGTAATTGGTAGTGAAAATCAACTAAAATTCATAAACACGGACCAATTAATATCATCATCAGAAACAACATTAATATGTAAACGTAATTCCTATTTCTAGTAATAAATGATATGGACATACATATACATATATACGACATGAAAATGTAATCTTGCACACAGGTTCAATATAGTCGAAATACATCCAGTGTTATTTTTCACTTCTTTGTGGAGTTTGAAAAAAATGTGACGCTTTTTCGCTTCTTCACTGACTGATGATTGGCGCAGTGTTTTCCCGTTCTTACTTTACACAATAAATAAACAGATATATGTAACTATCACCGTCTTTGAAGCAAAAGAACCAATTTCCACACGCTGTTCCACTTAAAACAGCATCTCCGTAAACGTTTGGAAACTCTCGATAAGCCAATTTCTTCGATGAAAAGAAGAAAATCAGTACTTCCCGCATTTTATTATTTGGCACAAAATCATACATATTCACACAACCTAAAGAATATGACGTCGAAAGAAAATCACTATTGTGTTGAAGAAGTTTAGGTTATGGCAGAATCGACTGGCACTTGCAGCTGGCGCCATCTATTGGCAACTAGCATCTAGCGGGAACTTTGTTATGCACCTAATGTATGAAAGATTCCCCCCTAAGGCTCAATCGACTTTGTGACATGAATGTTCTTATTCGCAATCATACTGAAATTGAATCAACAAAATGCAGATAGTTTACATAAACTTACCGCTAATTCTCACGAAGAATATATAATATCAAATATCCAAGCAAGAAACATTTGCCTACAAGGAAGAAAATTAGTGTTAATCACAGCAACAACACAGCGATCTGTTTTATGATTCTAAAACATTTTTTGTGCTATCAGTTGATATCGGATTTATACTCAAAATCAGTTTTTATGCCTACGAACATTTGTCGCTATACTCTTCCAGTCATTATGCTAAATATTCATGAATTGAGAGATTCGAATCATGTTTTGATACAGATTTGTATATATACAAGTGCACAATCAAAATGATTTTGCATATAAATTCGAAGTCGAAAAAAGTCAGTAATTGGAATAATTTTAATCATTAAAAATCATAAACACGGACCAATTAATATCATCATAGAGTCCGCGAACGCCTTATACTGTATAATAATTATGGGAATTTAGAACAAAATCTTACCATCAATTTGATTTGAAGAACTTTGCAAATTACAGCAGAAGGAAAGAAATCACCAAATGCTGAAAGAAAAAGGAAATACAGTGAAAGGTGGCAATTGCATCTGGTTATATAAGCTAAATATTTATGACATCTCATTTTCAGTAATTGGAAAAGGTAAATCAATTTAAATTCATAAACACGGACCAATTAATTTCATCACTAAACCACTAACACAACATTTGTGGGTGTTTGCAAACGTCCGGGAACGGTATAGATTTCATTTCATTTCTGAAGATATTAATATTGACATATTAAGAACATGACTTTTGCTCCATTTATTGAGAACTGAAGGTACAATCTCTAATAGGGATTTTATGATAAATCAAACTGTCAAATAATTAAGGTGTATTCGTTCTCACAAATTTGAAACCCAATTTTCATTATTGAATAAATATAACAAGACCAAATACCCCGACACAGCATGTACTGAAAAAATTAAAGCGATGACAACCCATAACTGTTTTCGGGGGTACTTTCAAGACTTAAAAAAGATCCAATGTTTTCTTCCACCAGCATTCTGTTCAACGATGAGATCTACCCCTAACGTAGTGCCTACGTCAATAACCTATCCAAAAAGATTAAACGACTACCACACATGCAGACAAAACAGCGGCTTGATGTGCTGTTTGCAACCTGAAATTGAAGC
Organism: Philornis downsi; assembly: GCA_019455685.1. Lineage (NCBI taxonomy): Eukaryota > Metazoa > Arthropoda > Insecta > Diptera > Muscidae > Philornis > Philornis downsi. The sequence goes on from JAHXMU010000251.1 coordinate 2,917,040, forward strand.
TCTTGGTCTCGACATTTTGATTCAACAAGACGGCGCTGGTTGAAATTACTGCAAAAAAAATTTCACATTTCGGAACTGAATACTTTTTTCCTTAACTACGTAAAGTCTGAGTCAACATCACACGCATTCGGCAAAGATTACTGGAAATGATCGAGCGCGTTATCGAAAATTGTAACTTCAGTAGCGGCTCAAATTAATAGTGTGAAAAATAAATGTAAATGATTCTTTTACATTATAATAAAAATCACCCGATGAACAGAATTTGAGGAACTGATAGCGTCCCGGACGACGCAAGAAAATCTCCCCTGGCACAAAAAAAAACCCCACACAAGAAAACAGATATTTTTGACCTACCTTGCTTATTAGAGCGCAGCCACATAAAAGCATGTGAAATATTAGAAACCTCCGTTGTTTTCACTCTGGAAGACCCTGCAATAACCAAATATGTTAATATGTTGTTTCTTTCTTGCCATAATATCATTATGACAACTATCGCGTTGTTCGGAAAGTTCGTTCGGGTTTTAAAAGAAATTTACAAATTTATATACAAGAAAACAATTATTTTAATCTATTTTATATCTTTCTACCTCTCTGGTAGCTCTTCAATTCATCTCTCATAAAACTCGCGAGTTTTTCTGAAAAAAAAAGCGTTCAATTTGATTTTTCCTTTTCTCGTCGTTATTTTTTAAATCCTTCAAGTGGTTGCTCAGACTCATAGTCAAACGGGGCGAGGTCTAGGTAGCACGGTAGGTGAGGTAAAACTTCCCACCCAAGCTCTGGCAGTTTGTGACGGATCCACAAGGCAGTGGGGGCGCGGGTATTTTCATGATGGAAGATGACGTTTCCCCGATTAATGAGCCTCGGCCGTTTTTCTTAAATACCGCCTTCAATTTATCTAATTGTACTTTTGATTTGATGGGAGAAAATCAAAGGACTACTTCTTCGACATACCACTAAATCGACAAAAATTACCTTCCGTTGGCGGTTGGCCTCGGTGAGAGAGTGAGGTACCCACACATCGAGGTTGCTCCCAATCTGAACTCTTTTATGACCCCGTGAATGGTTGAGACTAATTTTTTGATTATTTCTGCTATTTCCCCAACTCTTGCACGGTGATTAACAATAATTAAATCTCTCACCTCCTTGGAAACAATTTTTGGTCGTCCTGATCTGGGAGCGTCCGTTACGGAAAAGTCGCCGTAAAAAATCGTTTAAACCATTTCTGGCAAGTTCTTTCCTTTGGTCCGTTTTCTTAATAAACAGACTTCATTTTTTGGTTGGCTTCAGCAGCTGTTTTTCCTTTTAAGAAATAATACAGTATAATATGCCTAAAATGCTCTTTTTCGCTCATTTTTTCCACTTTTTAAAACTTTTTTCTAACGCTATAATCACTCACGACTAGATCGAGAATACAAGTAAACAATAGTAAACAGTTTATAGAATGGGTGGGAGGAAGTTATGAAGTTATGTTTGGAGGAACTCTACGTCATGAGAAGTGGCGTATAGTGGACGAACGAATTACCCGAACAAAATTTCCGAACAACCCGAAATACGAGTACGATATTATATCAGTATCAGTTCACTACACGGTAACTTTTTTATCGTCAAATCAATCTTAATGTACGCTCCAAAACGCAAGAGAATGTTTTTACAAAAAGAAATATTAATTTAAGTATGGTGACGAGAATACCAGAGATAATTTGATGACTTTATTAGTCTCAATTAAGAGATTATTCCGTACACCACCAGTAAGTAAATTTTCTCTCCTTTAACTCGAACTAGAACAACCTTTCAAAGTAATTCATAATCATCCATATCGTAGAAAAATATCACCACATGAGTACAGAATTTTTACTTATTAAAATATATTTAAAATGAACTTCGATTTTAAGGGATTTTATCACAATAGGGATGATTATTCAGCAGTTAGTTGATTGAACTCACTTTTAATTTTAATGCAGTGAACGTCGACGAATATATAGAAAACCTGTAGTCACTTGAAAGTCGATAAGAGAACAGTTATGATCAGGGACGGAAAATAATTGTTATTTTTTTTCAGACGAAAAGGTTACGCGAAAATTCCCTTTATCTTTATTAGGGAATTTTTAACCATTATTGTGAGACATATATTATTTTGGTCACCGTAACCAATTCAAATGAGAAATATTATTTTTGGTTATGAATAACTGTTATAGCAACCAAAAAGAATTTTTTGGTTAACAATAACCATTATCCAAAGAAATTTTTTTTTTTTGGTTATCGCTACCCACATAAAGGGTAGGCCATAGGTATTTTTAATGTAATGGATGCCTTTCTAAGGGGTAGAGGTACGTAGGGCAAGCAATTTAAATATAGCATATTAATAAACACGCATGATATTATAGTACGATTCAAAATTTTCTATATATAATTCGGCTAATATGAAGTTCAACATTCGAAACCGCGCATCGTTTAATAATCATATCCAGGGACCGTAACAGTTATAAGAAAATGATGAAAAAATCTTATTTAACCGTTAACATTAACGAATTGAAATAATGGTTAAAAATAACCATTATAGTGAGATATATGTTATTTTGGTCACCGTAACCAATTATGATATACATATATGTATATCTGTGCATACAAGGAAAAACGATTTAACTCGCTAATGTGGAAATTTAATATAAATTCCGAAATGAGACTTGGACGGACAAGATCAATTTTGATGACGTAAACAAACTATTCAATAATAAAAAAAAACCCTTTTTCGCTTACATTAATATTTACAGATATAACATGATTTTTGTCAAGTATAGGAAATTTTGAAACTTGAATTTGAGATCCTAGCTGTGTTTTTCTTATAAACACAGATGTATATATGTACATCTTTTATAAAATAAAAACTCAGTGTGGTTGCCAATAAACTAAATTCAATATTTTAAATGGAAAACCATAATCTTTATAATGAAAATAAAATATCATGATTTATGAATTGAAAGCAAAAATCAGTCAATACACAAAAAAACAACGTATCCAATATGTGAAACGTACGTATGCGAAACGTACCTACCTAGACCAAAACCAAAACGCTCTATAATTCCATATAATTACATTATGTGATCGTACGGTAACTTTTGTCATCATATATAGGTATTTACGTCAATATCCCCGTAATTCAAACGTGACATGCAAAAATGGGACTTCTTACTAACCTTAAAAATTACATTGATATGATGAAAACTTGATATTCTTGCCAGTCATGTCCGAACGCCATCCTGAAAATGAAAAAAGAAAACATTTGGAAAGTTGTTCATCGGGTTTCACAATAATGTACAAAATATATGAGATATATGGGTCAGTACACAAGAATGTGCAGCCGATTGTTGTATAGTCATTATGTGATCGTACGGTAACTTTTGTCATCATGTAATTATACCAATATTCCAATATTTAACCGCATAGTGCAGCATTTACTGGGCTTACTAACCTTAAAACTTACATCGCTATGAGACCACCGCCACAAAATGTTCTATTGTTGTAGACATTGCTGTGAATAGAAAGAAATTTTAAAATTAGTTTTTACTTAAACAACTGGCTTTTATTAGTGCATTAAATGATTGGGATACATAGATCAGTACGCAAGAATGCGCAGCCGGTTGTTTTACAGTCATTGTGATCGTACGGTAACTTTTGTCATCATATATTTATACAAATATCCCAATAATTCAAACTTAATATGCAGAACGTAAAATGCAAAAAAAAAAAACGGACTTACTAACCTTAAAAATTACATTGATATGATGGAAACTTGATATCCTTGCCAGTCATGTATGGACACCGTCCTGAAAATGAGAAAACATTTGAAAAGTTGTTCATTGTGTTTCACAATAACATACAAAAAAAAAAAAAAAAGTTCTGAACAAATTGCCAACGCCGGATTACATGTAATATTGAAATCATACATGAAAAGTTTAACACTTTTTCATAACTTTATTTGAGTAAAGTGGTACGCTCGTACACACGTGCGCTTTGATTTTTTTACCATTCAGGACTGATAATAAAAATGACCAAATTCAAGACTTTATATTCTTAAGTTTTCTTTTTTATCTAGAAATGTAAGTCTATTGCTTTTTATCCTTTGCTGTATAAAATATGCAGACTAACGGTATTTTGCTTTTCTGACAAAGAATGCAGCAACACTTTTACACCCTTATCAGAAAAATTTTTTAACTTCTAAGAAAAGAAAACCGCAGAATTTTTTTGGCCTTGGAGAGTGAGAAGAAAGGCTGGCTGTCCGCAAAACCCGCAGAACTTTTTTTCAATTTAATTTAGCGTTATTCCTATTGATTAAATGCTTTCATTAGATTTGTTTAAGCGTTGTGTACAAATTGTGCTCCTTGTCGCTCTGTATTGACGACTCGCTGTTTTGGCCAGTACATGCTTCTGCGATTATTAGTCTTAGATTGCAAACAAATAAATGAATGGAATAAATGCAAATTCCAAGTTCTTAGCCGATGTGAGCACATTTTTTTTTCTTATCGTGGATGCTTTTAGAGAAAAAGACCACTTCCAAATGCACAAACAACATTTTTCACGAAAAAGGACTCACCCTTATAGAAATTAGAAGGAAGAACTACTCCAAACTCCAAATAAGCATACATTCTGACAAAATTTTGTTTTCCGTTCAAAGTGAAACATATAAAAGTTGCCTCTCTTCATCAAACGCCAAACATCAATGTGAGGTAAGATGTTCCTCTATAAAATTACACCATGACAAATGATAAATTTAAAATTGAATAAATAAGAATTATAAAAACTTCCATGCATTTCTTGAGAACAATAAATTTTAATATTTTTTAATTAAAACTTTTTATTCAAATAAAATTTTTAGCATTAAATAACTATATTTCTGTATATAATTATAAATTTCCAATTTAATTATTATTTTTTGATTTGCCATTTCTTTCATACATAAAGCTATTATAGTAGAATTATATATTGATAGTTATTTTTCTATTGATCAAAAGCGAACAATTATTGATTGTTTGTAATGTTGTTATCTGGGATACAAGGACAATTTAATAAACTTTAAGTCAAAACTAAAAACGTGTAAAAATGTAATCCGGAAAAGCCACTTTACAATATTGTATATTTAAGTATAATTACCTCGTTTTAAAGGCAGGTGTGTGGAGAAACATAGTTTTCCATTCTTTGGTTTCATCTGAAAATGTAAAGAAGATTCGTAGGTTTATTATACACGTTAGCTTTATACGAAATACGGTCACTACACGTATGAATATTAAAATCTCATTTAAAGAAATCAACATGACACAATTTTTTGGTAAGGTAAGGTTTGTATTCAGGAATTAGATCCGACGTTGTTATAATCATTGACCCAATTTTTTCAAGATTTCTATAACAATTCAAATAACGTAACGTACCTTCTTCAAATCATGAACCAACAAAATGTCCTTTAAATTATTTAGTCGAAAACCTGCAAAATATCAGAAAATATAAATATAAGAGCTCTTCAGATTAATGGTTAAAAGTTTATGATTAATTTAATAAAATCATACGAAATAAGTCAAACATGGACATTTAAACGGTAAGGTAAGGTAATTCAGTAATTAGATCCGTTGTTTATAATCATGAGAAGCAATAATACAAATACAAAAGGTGGAACTAAAAGGAAATTAAATAAAAAAAACTCACCTTTGCCTTGGAATGATGAGGTGCAATTTCTTGCTTCATTCATGCTGACTTCCAAATTTGCGACGTCATTTTCTTCAAGAACTGCTGAAAATTCATAGAAAGTAATTTTAATTTACATTAAAACAAAAAAAATGCAAATTTATATCTAATGCCACACACCACTTAAGCCACTAGTCTGTCTGTCCGTCCGTCAGTTGCAGTATTACGTTTGAAGTTTCACTAAACATTTTTCATCGTGCGAATACTGTTACTTTTCCTGCCCGTCATTCCACATTCACTACTAAACATTTTCCTTGATTTTATCTCTCATATGATGTGTGAAAAATGACAAAGAAATTCTCGACGCCCTAAAGAATGCGTAAGGAGATTCCGAAAGTCGGCGGATGTTCATTGCAATTCTTGTGATAGATAGATGTTGTACGTAATCAATCCACACAATGCAATATCATCAAATTCAATGAAACTGAGATTAGTCCTCCTTCGCGGAATACTTTATTGCATGTTACTTTTCGAATTTCTTTCCCTTCAATGCTTCCAAAGCATTAAAATCATGCTATCACTCATCTACACGTAAGCGTATTAACAAATGTCTTCTTCGATATAATTTACGAACATGTGGGAAAGTGGGTATTGCTCAAATGGTACCGAAAGAAGACGAAAAAAATTCCCAACCAATGTTGGATTTTTCAATTAATTTATTAATCAATTTATGGATGTCGTAAAGACCACCACCAGCAGTGAAAGAAATTGGTTGAAAAACTTTATTATATATTCTAGAAGTTTTTTCGTTTGATCACAAATATTCTGTCGTATGAATAAGTGGGAGATCCTCCGCATCAACACAGAAAAAGAGAGTTAGATACACATTTAAAAATGATTTATGATGGTTCGCCATCAATTATCACGAAGAGCAAAACGAAAGTGGAGAAAAAGTAAAGTTCAATTTGTTTGTAACAAAGTATATCCACTTCTTAATTGCAAGCATTCTTACAATCAAATATACACAACGAACGAGTGCGTTAACGGAATGCACTTTGAACATGAAAGGTTTTTAGCTAAAAATATATTCCACAATGGTAATGAAAAAAACCATCGATTCTAGCAAATTTTTAATTTAAAGGAGCAATATAATATTGTCTCCAATTTCCACATTAAATGGAGGATTTGGATTACGATATCTTTAAGCAGCAAACAAATTTGAATTAGTTAATTTGATGTGATGGGCATGTTTTGAGTTAAAATGCAACATTCATTAGTCGTAGTGTGATATATTCATTTCACAAATTGTGTCACATCAAATTTACCGTTGTTAATTATTACTAACTAATGGCATATTCTTAATCATTTGTTTGATTAAACGAAATAAATTGAATTACTTCATTGGTGGGTCTAAAATTCTTGAACTGATATTTAAGTCATCCCCCAATATTTTTAAAAATAACTGACAGCAAGATATGTTCTTTTGGGATTAGTTACAATCGATGGTGTTGGTATGATGAAAAAAAAAAAACGACAATATAAATTTAGTTCCGAACAAAACATTTCTCCCCAAATATTTCTGATTAAATCATTCACGCCAAACAGAGATAGTATTTATCTTTGGCAACAGATGACAGAATAGAATATAGCGAATGTTGTAATATTAAGTTTTTTTTTATATAAAATCCTTGTGACAGCTTTCGGAAAACTGTTTCCAAAAACTCAGAAAATGTCAGGTTGAACCCCAAAATTAAGCACATGGTCCACCACCATCTTTGTCAGTATTAGGAATTGTTAGAAAGGATTCCAGAGAATTTCTGGAATTAGCTCTTACTCTACCTTGATGTAATAAAAATCAACGGCTAAAACAACAAATGACCCTCTCTTACAAATGCATCAAATGTGTATATAGATAAGTATTTGATAAAATGTTATATATAACATATATAGACAAATATCAACGAAATCTGTTCATACTCAAAGAAGTGGAAGAAATATAGTTTTTAGGTATTATAGTTGTCATGCATGTAGCTTCATCTCTCTCATTTCTGCAAAAAGCACTGCATTTTCATTCTAGTCCTGAAAAAAATATATAGTCCATATGTGCGTTGATTGATTAATAAATTGAAATTGAAAAAGAGGATTTTTGGCTGGATGGGGAATAGACAGACACCTTCAAATAAACTGACGTCTTTAAGTAATACATCTCCGCCAATAAGCCAATTATAGAAAAAGCAGCATCAGGAAAACATTTGTTGTCTAAATACATTCTCAGCGATCCCCATCTTCCACGTTTCGTTTTGTAAGAATGGCACTCGGTTGCGGTACGCTGCTGACAATCAGACTATATGTTATGTATTCTCTAGACATTAGCAGTTTACCTTTTAACTTAAATCAAGGAAAAAAATTGTATTTAATTAGTTTGTTTTGAAGGAATTTTATCATAAACCACCAAAATTCTTTTATTTTAACTATACTCTCCCAATGAATACGAACAAATAACACCCATTATAAAAAACGACCTTAGCTTCTTGCTTTCGATTTGAAATCAACCAACAGTGCAAAATTGATGCAGTAGTAGTTTCTAGATTTTGTACACGTTACTTTATTCTTCTAATCTAAAAATGTATTTTAAATATTTTCAAATCGTGTGGACATCACCAGAACGAAGGTAAAGATTTACATCTATGTAGAATTCTCCCAATCTATCCATACTATTATGTTGAGTCTAAGCTTCGCAATGATTATACGATAACATGGCAAAAGAAAGCAGCAACGGATTGACATATCCGGCGTCTTAAATATAACTGAGAAACATTTGTTTGTAACATTTATGAGTAACATAACCCGAATCTTCTCAGTGTTAAAAATATTGGTCAAAAGCAGGCGTGCAAAACAAGTGCAATAAACAAGACTTCTAATGAATCCTGCTGTTGTTTATGCATTTGCCGAAAATATATCAAAATTCTAAAAAAAAAAAACTTAAAATTGTTCACAGTTATAAAAAACGAAACTGTAATTTTTAGTGGTATATCAGCAGAAGATGACACTTTCTTGGACTAAGTTTAAATTTAATTTCAATATTTGCAACTTTGTGGAGAAGATTCGGGTTCGATTTTTTAATAATATATTTTTTCGGTTTTCTTAAAATGCTTACCTCATGGAAAATAAATTATATGAATTATTATTTGCAAACCAGTTCACGCATTTCATGACTTGAGATACTTCATCATTGGTCAGAAGTACTGGAGAAGTGCAGACATCGGCAATTTGTTAATTTTAAGACAGCTAACACGTTATCAATCAGCTTTCCTTATTTAAAATAGGACCGATTCCCATACACAATAAGCTTTAAAATATTTTGTTTGTATCGTTCGCTTCGCTTAGCAGATCCAGAATTTAAACATTATATATGTTTAGCATGCTTTGCTGTCCATCCAAATCAATATAAATGCAATGCATAATTAATCCCACGCAGCGAATTCACTAGTACCCACAAACAACCCCTTGTTATTAGTAATTCAATTACTGACGATGTTTGTCCGCAATGATTTCCACTCTGAAAAATATTCTATGCCAACAATTTAGAACCAAACTGTATCGGTTATCAATATCTAAATGCTTTGTATTGAGATATCATCTCCATAGGGCATTGCCAACTACATCTTATATTTCCCATCTACATTACTGCCGTCCAAGAGGAGAGCAATGCATGTGTTTTTTTCTGCACACTTTGCAAATAATTTAAAAAGGTTTGTAAAAAAATCATTATGGTAGTTCCAAACAGAAAGCAGGGTTTTTAACCTACAAAATTACATCTTTTTGTCGTTCAATTTAAATTGTGTCGTTAAATGTTGCGATATGTTTTTATTGACTTCTATTGGCTTCTGCATTGTTGATAATTGTTCTCCTCTGTCCTTGGACCTTGTGTGATCTGAAATCTACATTTTGGTGGAAGCGTCCAGGATGAGTTATTTTCAGTTGAAGGACTCGAAGTTACTTATAATAATCTCAATTTGTGTCCGAGTTCCTGGTCAGGAATCGAAACTGGCATCTTTGTTTTCTTGGTCTGCAATGCTTCCATAATGCTAACGAAGGCCACGCTTTCATGAGGTATATTCAATTACCATAGCTGTCATGCCATCATTTAGAACAGCAAATGAAAATTCAATTTACCACTCAAACATATTTCACCAATTTTCTACAGGCTTAAGTTCCGGCCTTTACTATATAAATTTGTTGGAATGGTAGAAAAAAGCGCAAATCCCGACACATTGTGCTGTCTTCGGTGTCTTCGTTAATGGCACACAGATCGAAATGATCCTTCGCTACATACACGTAGTGTAGTTCGTTGGGTTTTGTGTTTTGCAACATTTTTGATACACAAAAACAGGCATACAGAAATTTCAAATCTAATTCACCAAGCTAGCACCAAAATTCTGTATAATGTAAAAAATGTGATCCATTCTTCTCAATTTATATTTGAAAAGGAAGTATCCCATAGTCAATGTTATTTTCGTTACATAGAATATATGCTCCAACAGAAGTACATAACTCACAAAGTTAGTACTCCTTTTATATCTTAAAATGTGAATGTATTTCATGTTTATCTTTGGACGGCAGTACAATGTCTTCAGTTTTGTTATTTTAGGGGCATTACAAGAACAGCAAGTAGTGTCAAACACTAATTTCACCAATATGGATTTTGAAACATAATTCAGAGCTTAACATTTACGTTAGTCCAAAAGTGATACCAGAGAATATTTTTCGAAAGAATTATGAAGAACCCCATTAACACAAGTTACGCACCCCCATCCCCCTCTTGCCCAACAACCTATTTAGTTGGCAGACATCTTGTTAGAACAGGAAGTCGAACCACAATCGCGAAAATAGAAACAAATATTTTTTATTTAAAATACTCATTACTCAATGAGTACATTTATATGTTGTCAAATTGTTGTGAATATAGGTAAACCTAAGAACTAAAAGACAATTAATCTAATCTCTAAGGATTACAGCATCTCTCACACACATTAAAAGAATAATGTTGATCATACGTGTACTCTATTCCATCTGCATGTAGCAATGAGGTGATTTAGTAAAAAATCAAAAAATAAAACTAAGTATTAAATTGTCTTGTTTCAAAATGAACAAAAGTGATCCGGCTCCGAAGATTGGGATTGATCTGCATGCTTTCAGATGGCTCTGATAATGCATAAATACTAATTCTTCTTAAAGCTAAGGTTGAGATTAAAATTGTATGTATGTAAATAGTATTACATGGTGTTGATATAATTACGATACTAGAAGAAAAAAAGCTTAAATATAATTATGAAAAGTGATAGTGAGATCAATTCCAATACCCCGGTCTTTATACCCAAAACATGTGGTCTGATCATCCGACACATCTTGGAAATAAAAACCTGACATATTCTTGGGTTGTGCTCAATATCAGTAATAGAATGTTACTTGTTGTTGTACACTTGCTGTGCGCACCCGCCACCGCGGTGTCACAAATTTGCACAAAAATTATGTTGTATCCTATTTATAAATAATTTGTTCAGCCGCTGTGTTACCCAGCGACAGCTGCGATGTTCAATATACGTAAACGATGAATGTTGTTAAATTAGATGAAGTTAATGCAGATAGTGTGGAGGAGTTTGTGTTACAAGCATAGACACGTGGGCAAGTGTTTTGAAGCGGAACTTGTATTATTTGTTAGATACCACTGGTTATGTGGTAATTTTTTTGCTATGGCATTTGTTTTGGCGAGGAGTCAAAATATATGTGGGGTTGCCTTTTTGTTCTAAACGTAAACTTGCAATTTTTCAACACAAATCCGAAGATTATTAGTTTTAGATCATTCTTAGTTATTTATCAACATTTTCGGATCGTCATTGGCTTCATCTCAGAAGCGTCTTCTGCGTTCCCATGGATTGTTGTTTGCAGCATTGTTTCCACCGCGTTGAGCTCCACGATTTCCGTCATTTCCACCTTGTTGATTTTGGTTACCACCAAATTCAAATCCGAAATCCTATATAGAGGATGCAAATTTAAAGGTAGTTTTGAAGTGGTAAAAACAATACATAAAAATGTACAATCATACATAACATTTCAATTTAGCAAATACAGTAATAAAAAGAAATACAAATCAAAAATAAAAGAAAGTCACCATAATTCTATTATTATCCAAATTCAAAATAAAGCAACAGTTTTGTTGTTAGTAACCATCAAGGACGTCGAACCCATCCGCACTCAACGTATTTCAAATCAAAACATCATAGAGGAACGCACAAAACAGCAAAGGAAATGTATTAACACCCAACAAATACTTGAAAATATTTAACCCATTTCAAATGTGAATTCTCAATCATACGGATAGACACAGACGTATGCGAAAAACACGTGGCATAATTACCCCACAACCCATTACCCAACTCATGCAGGGCGTATATATGTACGCGTATATCATAATATTCAATCAATATTAACCCCCCTAAGATCAAGAAATGCACCAGATTCCGTGCACATAACAGCCAAAATATCAATGTAGTCATTCAATAAGAACAGAACAATTCCATTTACTTAACGAATTCCAAATACTGTTGAAATTTCCATCATAAAATAAGACGAATAATTAATTGCAAGGCTAATTAATGTACTTAGAATATAACACGTCCAGCATTGAGTTATCTATTCACAATTTCCATGTATATATGTGAAAACAACGACACACGTTACTTCTTTCGCTGTAGTTCCACCAAAGGGTATGAAGATGAGGCGGCCAAAAATTCGCAAAAGAAAAGCAGTGGAACCACTTACAGATCATTTTCATATAACAAGAGCATTTTAATGCACCCTGGATTGACTGTTTTTACTGTAGAGAAGCCTTTCAGCTATCACAATTGGTACTTATAGAAATACTTTAAAAATTGATGAATTGATGATTGTAAATAAATCCATATCAATCAGTTATGGTGCATTAATGATATTAATAATCGTGATTAGACACAATTTACACATTATATATTAATTATGTAGGCAATTCAACATAAAAATATTAAAATTAACTTGATGTTTCTGCTGACAACTTACTTGTTGTACTTGTAAAATGCGCACGTTCAATGTGAAGAATTCAAGTTAGGATAACTTTCAGTCAATTACCAATAACACTAATTTTCCAAGTGCTATTTTGTAAAACAAATATACCATTATAATAGTAATTTGCGGTAAGAATACGTAATTAAAATGGGCATTGTATCGACTTTTTGTTTTCACATACATGCAAAAGAAAGTGGAAATCCCAATGTGTACGATAAAATATTTTCACAAATATCAATATATAGCGATTCTTGCATCAGATATTCCCAAAATCATTTAATGGATCAACAATAAGTTCATAATTTGTAATGCCAAAGGATAGCCCGAACCCGCAATTGTATGAAACCTAATGCAGTTCTTTCTTTTAATACCAAGGAAATCCCTCCCGAAACAAATACATATTTCCAATTCAACATTTGGAAGAGTCAAATAATTTCAAGTTAATTATCAAGTTGATATGTTTTGTTAGTACAAATACAATTTCCGTAATAGATCGAGTCATTACATGACATGTTTTCCTCCTTAAAGTCTAACTTGCCTCTCAATGAGTACTAAAACATTCGCTGAACTTGTACATGCTAAAAGTTTATCAGAACGAATCCTTTTGAGCATATGGACCCCTCTTTCGGATTAACAATTGGCCAGAGTGTTACCCGAAAGTTGCAAGGCTCAAAACGAAATGCTTTAATCATTCATTTATAGAGGAGAGTAGACAAATGGAAATAGCAATTGATCTGATTGTGTTGCTGGGACCACACACAAAGTAACAGCAGCAAAATGCAAAACAGTATTGATTGATTTTCAAGATATTTGTTTTCTAATAATAAACAATATGTTTATTGGTAGCATAAAAATGTAAAAAAGGCAGATTTAGGATAAACATTTGTTGGGTCCATCTTCGGCTAACCGAGCATTATACAATTTCTTGTGTTAAGGGAGAGTATATAATCGTGACATTAGTCTTAATAAACAAATCACTAACTGTAATCTCAAATTAAAAGTATTTACAAAAAAATAGGAAACTATATAGTAGGTAAATATAAATACATAAAACTATGATTACTACTTGACATGTTCGTATGTGTATTAATACATCAGCAGGTAAGTGTGTACGAAGTCAGAAGATTTATGTTTCTTTAGAAGATTATGATCGAATATAGATCGAAATCGTCTTCAATTTAATCAGAGAGTTCAATGTGAGTTCTTTAATGACTGAGGTTACAGAGTGACCACAGCATTTAACCATCAAAGGGCAGAGATGTTCATCATAAGATTTTTCTTTGATTTGGAGTTGATTTTAATTTTGATTTAATGCAAAAGTAGTATTGCTCTATTGTCTTCGCCTTTTGAACATATTGAAAAATGAACGTACCTGTTGATTGTTGGGGCCATTGGGACCGTTGGATCCGTTACCACCGCCATTGTTATTGTTATTGCCTGCAATCATACATGGTATTCGTTCATTATGTTGTCATTTGAAGAAGATGCTCTGGCAGGAACGCAAATCATCAATTACAAACTAAATAATCAAAAAAATTACCTCGAAAATCAAATGGGTTTGGGTTGTTTCCTCCGAAACCATCGAAATTGTTACAATTTCCACTGAATCCACCTTCTTGTTGGTCAAGTAGAGAGTTTAACTGTTGGGCTTGCATGAACAGTGTATTCTCCTGCTGGCGGCGACGCATCTCTTCTTCCTGACGCATCATTCGCGTTTGCATTTCATTTTGCTGACGACGAACCTGTTCTTCATCTCGTTTTCGCATCTCCTCTGCCTGTTTCTCACGCATTTCCCACTCCATCTTCTTGCGTTCATTATCAGATTCACGTTTGCGCAATTCTATGAGGAAAGGAAAAAGCACGACAAAACAAGTTGAATTTTTCCCCAAGTGTAATGATTCTACTAATTCTAGTTTCTAATTTATGTGACCTTCGGCGCAGAACAGATCGTAAGAACGGCTACTAGAACATACCTTGTCTGAGAAGCTCTGTTTCGTGTTCGTAGCGAGCATACTCCATTTGAGCTTCCAACTTCTCTTCCTCCATTTTCAATTCACGTTTTAGCGCCTCCTGCTTACTTTTGAACAATTCATACAACTGCTTCCACCTGGTACCATATTCGTGTTCAAAGCTGCCGCGATCAGCGAAACGGGGTCCTACCCCGCGTTCGTGGTTGAATTCAGCCATTTTCTTGTTTAGTGATTTGTCTGGCAAGCCATCAGTATCTTCGTTGGGCTCGCAGGGTTCAACTACGCAAGGCCTCAACGACGCTGTGAGGAAGAAACACTTTTCATTGCAGTAACGCAAGCAAATATTAGCCGAAGACTTTTTGATAAATTCAACGATGCCCTCGCCAGTTGATTTGCCACGATCATCCACGTTGACGACCGCTCTTTCAACAGGTCCGAAAATCTCGAACGATCTGTAGAGCAGCTCATTAGATACGAAAGGTGTCAAATTGCTAACGCGCAAAATGGTGGCATTTGGAGCGAAACGAACTCGAAGTGGGCGACCTTTGCGATTTGAGCCGTCAAGTTCGCGCTTTGCGCGCTCAGCATTTGCATGGTAATCCATTTTGAGAAAAGCAAAGTTCTTTTCCGAATTGCAGAAAACTTCGGCTATCTCGCCGTATGGCTTAAATAGCTCCTTCAAATCTTCTTCGCTGACCTCTCCGGTTAAGTTGCCAATGTAAAGGCGATTGCGTCCAGAAAATTTGGTCTCTTCTGCAGTTTGTATTGGTTCAATTTCATGAGTGGGACCAGAAATTGCACGCAAACGTTGGTTGACAAAGAATTCATCATTGCGATTTCCGCGAGGCATGTCACCTCCTCCACCTCCGCCTCTTTGTCCACCGCCGTCGCGACCATCACGGTTGCCACCAAAATCACGATTGCCACCACCAAAATTGCGTTCGCCAAAATTACGATCACGCTTTTGTCCACGATCGCGATTGCCTCGATTCATTCCTCCTTCACCACCAAAGCCACCACCACCATGTTGTCTATTCATATTTTGTTGGCTTTGCTGCAGATTTTGCTGGTTCTGTTGTTGATGTTGCTGATTTTGGTTCTGGTTTTGTGGATTCTGATTGGGGTTTTGTTGAGTCTGCTGTTGATTTTGTTGCTGATTTTGCTGTTGGTTTTGTTGCTGATTTGGTTGCTGATTTTGCTGTTGTGGCGGATTATTGGTGCCAACATTTCCGCTATTTGCGCCTGGTTTTGCGACTACCTGTTCCTTTTTCTCGTCCTTAACTGTTTGCGCCTGTGCGGGCGCTTGCTTCTGCTGCTGCTGATTCTTTTAATAATAGAAATAAGAAATACATATTTAAAAATTCGCCTGCTGACTATAGGCTCTCTGCGGGACACACAGAATAGTTATGCATATTCGACTTGTTTACACCACAATGGCTTAAATTAAAAATGGGTGAGATTGAATCTTCTTTTGGTTTCATAAATGAAGCTCATATGTTTACTAGTTTTCTATTTTATTAATTGCTCGACGTTGGCTAATGCTAATTATTTCGTGCTATTCCTGTGGCCGTTTTAATTATGCAATTCATTCCCAGACGAAATGGAAATGGAATGGAATTGGACGAATGAAAATGGAAACAGTATTGAGTTTGTGGATGAAATGAAGTGCATTGGCATAACACTTGATAAACGACTTGATTTTCGTGTACAGAAAAGTTGTACAATATGAATATATTCCTTTCAATTCATTTTAAAGAGAGGTTAGCTTATGCCTTGCTGATGTCTCAAATTATTTATGGTATTGATGTTTTTTTTTCTTTGAGAGGATTTTTATTTGCTTTATAACTGTATTTGGTTGGGTAACCATAATATAAACTGCTGTGCAAGGCTTACTAAGATGAACTCGGAGAAAACGTTGCAAACTGGAGATTTCAGTATTGCAATAAAGAAATTGGCATAATGGTGTAAGTCCAAAATCAAAATCTTTATTGCATGAAATTAGTTCCACAAAGTCGTAAAAAATACATTTATATGGACCGTGTTCCACAGGATGCGCTACACGTGAACATTTTAAAGATATACTCACGCTGGTGAAGTGTATCCCATAACATAAAGAATTCAGAAAATGAATATTAGTTTTAAATTTGTACAGAAATTTATAAAAAATAAATAGCAAGAAATTTGTAACGGCAGATTTTATTTGAGAAAGGTAATTCCCTAATCCCATGCCAGGCACAAAATCTATTATAACAGCATACTCTATCATGAAAGATATATTCTACTTGACACCACGTAGTTTTAAGGGGTACTTTTGGGCTTCAGAGGAAAAAGTTTTTTAACCGGCATTGGCAGCATTTGTTGTGCTGGCTTCCACCAACACTATTCGGAATAACTTACGTTATTGCTTATTATTATAATTTTTTTATTATTATTGTTATTATCAAAATACTTGCAATATGAAATTAGATCCCCTTGTATCTCATGAATGAAACATTCTCACATTCAGTGAGCTTGCACTCATTTTATTTTTAGATATTATTTCGATATCATGTTGGTAAAATTGCGAAATGAAATTGGAATACAAAAAGATTATCGAGTATGCGATAACTTAAAAACATTTGTTGTGACGAATTCAGTTTTGGAAACCAACACAAAAATCATTCATATTTTATCTCATGACATAACGTAAAATTTTTATGTGGTAATTTTTAACTGTGGTAATTCGATGGCGAGCGATCTTCACACTCCTGTTTCGTTGGTCGCGTTGGTCCTTTATGTTGATTACGACGCAGGAGTTGATTTGTATTGACAGGAAAATCACAGCCAGCTTTTGTTGGTGAGTTAGGACATTTATTTGTAGACAAAATAATTTTATAATGGACCATTACACGCTGCAATGATACATCTGCCATCAAAAACGTGTTGAAGATGGAGACCCATAAAACAGCAACATCTCCGCAAACGGTTCGAAAAATGATGTTCGGAATTCGAGATAATCCACGACAAAGATTAGCTCAATTGGCTAAAAAATGTCATAGTGTCTGTTCATAGCATGAGGGACACGTTGAAAAACAAAAGCACGAAAATCAGTTCACTTAGTTTAATTCAACTTTTACTTGCAACCTGTAGTTAAATTAGAGCTCTTTCGGCCAATTAAATATACTACAAAACATAGCTAAAATAGCCCAAAGCTAGCTAAATAGCTTATAAAAATTGGTAGTACTCTGAACAAAAGCTTCTCTATTAGCAAGATCAAGGCTGCTAAAACACTTTGCACGTTGGTGGCGAGCTTGAAAATGAAGTCTTTCCGATGACAAAATTTCCTTGTTCCTGCATCAGTAACGCTTATCGCCTTATGGCTAGAGAAACGAGCCAAAATTAGCTGCCGCCGGTGGTGGTTGTTCATGCTGGCGCCTATGCGGATTGATCGGCTCCCAAACAAGTTAGCCGGTGGAAAAGGCATTATAAGGGATGTAGAAATCCAAAGAATTTTGCGAGAAAACAATGAGGAGAACTGGAGGTAATTTAGTCACCTTTATGCATCAAAAAGAAGGGGTTCGGAAGAATACAATTTATACAGAGTGTAGAATGTAGGAAATATATTAAATTATGTATGCAAACCTTGCCTACGTATGGCTTGTGCTGCACATAAACTGTTTGTCCCAAGAAAAGTTTCCCACTAAGCAGTTTTGTCTTATTAAAGCAGCTTCAGCTCGGAGCTAAAAAAGCTTACTTCGCTTTACAAATTTTTCTATAAAATATGGTATTCAAAAATCGACGGTTTGTCGCATAGTTGACAATGGAAACATCCAAACAATTCATAAAGGTGGAGGACCCCGTGTAACAACTGCACGTGAAGATTGGAAAATCAAAAATTTTTTCTGAAATTTCCAAAAGCTGTTCACAGAGATACCAAAACAGAAGAAATTCCCGTAGATACGGGTCTTTCTACTATAAAAAGAAGAGCCCGATATTACGGTCTCAGAAGCTGCTACAGCCGCTCGCCTCTGCTTTGGTCAAACACATTTTAATTGGACTCAACAGCAATGGAAAAATTTGTTATGGTCTGATTAATTACAATTTAAGCTCCGAGGATCAGACTCAATTCAATTCACAGCATTACTGATGCAATGACGTCCACAATCTATAGAGAACTTCTGAGCTCAATTGTGCTTCCGTACGCTAAATGGGAAATGCCACTTTTGTGGACATTCCACCACAACGATCTCAAACATACGGCTAGGGCGTTTAAAGGCTGGTTGGAGGAAAATAAAATCAAGGTTATGTCGTGGCCACCTCAATCTACCGATCTCAACCCGATTGAGAACAAGTGAATATTTCGTAATAGACTTATCTATCATATGCAGTTGACGTAGGTGAATATTCCTTACATCTTCTTTGACATCTTAAATGCTTGCATTTACGAGTGATATTTATTAATTATTGGTGTATTTATTGGTTGATATTAAATGTATGATTTTACGTGATCAATTTTTATTCTATATACAGTTCTACATTTACTTTGAAGTAGTATTTATTTCAATTTATGCATTTTATTGTGATTTACCAAAAAAAAAACTGCAATTTGGCCTGACCTACATATATACATCATTCAATATTTAATTTTTTTCATTATTTTTATTTCCCTTCATATCGCCTACTTTGTGGTGCACTTCAATTTGAGCGTTATAGGTAATTAGTTACTAGTTAATTTAATTTTATATTCTAAGTTATATTTCGTTTTCCAATTCAAGTAGTATTTATTTTATGCATTTTGTAATTTGTTTAATATTGGCCAAAAGGCTTTAAATTACAGGACTGTACAATAAATGAAATGAAATGAAAAGTTTATTTCCTCAATGTCTAAAAGATGTTCGCAAGTAATAAAAACAACGGCTTTATCAAAAAATATTGAACTCTTAACATTGTTTTGTTAAGTTTTTTTACGAGCTGCAAATGTTTTAGACAATGCAAATTTTTTTTTTTTTTTTTTTGTTTTAAGGTAATATATATTTTTAAACAATTTACTTTTAATCAAAATGCCATTCAAGTTGCATATGTTCTGACAACCACTGTACATGTTGAGCGGTAATCGAATTAGCAAAATCATGAAATTGATAATATTGTAGTAAAAAAATGTTAACACAAAAGTAATAAAACGGATGACCGGTTTGACATGTCAAAAAGCGCTTTTAATCCAAAAGAAACGCAATTTGCACTTTTTTAAATTTAACACATTCTCCATGTATCATTAAACTAAATTTCTTACGAAACGTTAAACCATTTGATTTTCTGAAAATATTAATTTCAATACTGTCTTTCCAGTCGAAACTAAAAAAAAAAATTACATTGAAAACGAGAATTCCTATCCGAAATTTAAAAATGCGTAGCTAGAAATACCCGTTTAAAAATTCAGATACAAATTTAATGCTATGAACCAACCGGATTTAATGTTTTCGCCACTTTAGCTGCTGTAAACAGCGTTTTCTAAGCGTTTTCAAAATGTTTTAAGGATTGTCCAGGTCCGTCCCAATTTATTTGCCCGATTTTTATTGCAAACATGTTTTATTTTCCTTAAAATGGATATACATATAAAACTAGACTTTCATTCTGCTATTTTAGTACCTTGCGAAGGGGAAAATGAAATGTTGTTTTAAATTAAATTTACAATTATGGCGGAAAAGTACCATTTTTAGTTCTATTTGCAACTAGCCGAAAACGGGTTCTCCAAGCCGCTGCCGAGCAAGAAAAACTGCGAGCCGCCAATATTGGACGACTTGGTTCTCTGCTCAGGGCGCTAAAGGTGCCCATACACGTGGGATTTTTCCCTGCGATTTGTGCGATCGCACGGTCAAATCCCATGTGTATGGGGCTGTAACGCAACAAATCCCAAATCCATGAAAATTTTCATGGATTTGGGATTTGTTGCAGAGAAATCCCATGTGTGTGGGGAATTCATCGCAACTTTTTGCTATTTTGTCTTTCAGTTGCTCATCAACCATTGAGGGCACAACATAAAAAATGACAAGCAGAGAGTTTTTGGCGGAATTTATTGAAGTGTTGAGAGCACACACATAACACATGAACACATAAATTCGCATGTGTAAATAACCAAAAGCGCAATTGCATCATCCGCTTCGTCGCCCATCTTTACTTGTCAACGTTTTCCACAATATGAAATGATCGATGTGTGTTCATCCGCTTCGATGCCAATGCTTACTTCGCAACGTCGCACAAGTTATGATAAATCCCATGTGTATGGAGAAACGATAATGCAACAAATCGCAGGGAAAAATCCCACGTGTATGGGCACCTTAAGCACTCATGATCATTGAACAGAAAATCGCACACAATTAATTCCATAAAGCCAGTGAAACACAAACTTTTTTTTTACAAGAAATCTCAGCTCTTTCTCAACACTGGCCACCATGTTCAACTCTTTTAAACCCAAACAGATTTCTCCATGTGATTCATAATGAAGGCCAAAGTATAAAGAAATGAAAAAAAAAAATTAATTGATATTTGCCGAGAATGACACAAATGCGGCATTCCCTAAGCAGATAGAATTTTAATTTCCAACCCACTTGTTCACATTAAGATAGAGTATCTGTCAACCGAATTATTACCACAAAGTCAACATAAAATTTACTTTTCGCGGAAAGCCCCTGCGACAAATACATGTTTAATTTGTAGACTCCCCTAAACTGGAGTGCACAATTTGAATATAGTTACACAATTTGTAGTACGGGATTAAAACAGAAATTTCCATACATCATAAGTATTCTCCTATATGTACAATGTTGAATATAAAGCATAGAGGAATAGTTGGCCACTCCAGAGTTTACCATCAAAACGAAATAGGGGAAGGAGCCTGAATACTTAGGCGGAGGCGTCAAGTATGTTAGAGAAATACAAGCATGCGCCCTCAGAATTTCAGAAGTATTTTTCTACACAATGCCGACTGATATTAATTACCGACATGATGACATTTGCAAAAGGCAATATACATTTCCGATAAATGGAAAAATTTTTAGAGCGTGGTATTCCATATGCCAGCAGACTACAAGACGTGCTTAAAATTTTAGAGGTAAGCAATAAACCAACGGTAATTTCGAATTCATCCAAAGCAAGAATGGGCGTTCTCTTCAGATTTTGCACGTATGGCATTTGACTGCTAAATTATCGCATGAAATTTCGTTCTACAAATGAGACTGTCGAAGAAGTTCCTAATTCAAACAAAAAATATTGCTGACGGCTACCTGTCAACTTGTGGAAATTTACATATCAGACCAGATCTCAAGTATTAGGTACCTGCCTGTCTGGTTCTCTTTCGGACGTACAAAAAGTTCAACTAACCTAAATCTGATAAAGTTTAAAGTTAAAAATTTCACATTTTTCATAAAATCTTTTTCATGCAAAATTTGGCGCGATATGTGAATACTGGCTTCATTATTTATACCCGGAATTTCTGTCCTCTCCCGATTCACCTTGATTTACTAAATTAAACAAAGGGCATTAAATGACACCAACTAAATGATTGGCAACACTCAATATCTGGCCCAATTGTATGCAGAGACCTCATTTGCGAAATGTGCTTCACGAAAATCTAGCAGCTTCGTTACAATTATTATCCCCAAGCATACAGGGTTAGGATTTTTTAATACTTATTTTCAGTCATTCGGAAACAAGCATCACCACACAACACATAAATGTATAAGGTTGGCAACTTCTTAAGTTATATCCACACACGTACGTATGGAGGGAGCCGACCGGCACGAGCAACACGAAATAGGGAAAGCAGCCATTTTGTGTTATACATATTTTTTCTTAATGCATATTTCTGATGATGGAATAATCGCACCAGACGACCAACTTTTTCAACAAATAGCAATATTAGTTAAACTTACCTGATTTTGGTTCTGGAAATTTCCTTTATTCATATTTTGGTTTTGATTTCCCATTTGATTCTTGCGATTTCCAAAGTTTTTATTGTTATTAGCAAAACCTTTGTTCTGATTCTGATTTTGGTTGTTTCGATTTTGGTTGTTCTGTCCTGGACCACTCTGGTTAAAACGTGGCTTCTTCTCTGCTGGGCCTTCCATCGGAGTTTTATTCATATTCTTATCTCCTAGATTTTTCTGTGGCCTTTGTGGTAACGGCCCGCTACCATTCACTTCAACTTTAGCACTCATTTTTTTCTTTTTATTACAAAATTCCTAATAAGTTGCTTTTTCTGAAATACACTCCCCAACTAGCCCGAGACACGACTCACCTAGACGACAGCCGGAAAAGGAATGAAATCGACTTGGCTAAAATTAAACGAAAGCTAAAAACAAAATGGCGTCACAGCGTGTTTCATTTTGCTTCGACGTTGCCAACTGTAAAATAACCTAAAGTCGTTTGCCCAAACCACAATTGTAATTGACAATCATAAGGATTGACAAACAAGTGGATGCTCTGATGTCTCATTCACATTAGATACATTTTATTGATTTCATGGTATTTTATGTAGATAGTGTAATCTCCGTTGCCTTATTTTGCCGAGAAACAAATAAACGCAGTTTACAAAGATTACAGTTGGCGTTTAACGCTGCCATGCGATATCTATACTCACAGAAGTGTTATGTTCCTATGATGCCATTTGTTATAGATTTCCTTGGCTGTATATTCTTTGATTTCACTAGATTTAAATAAGTGTTTATTTTAAACAACATATAGATTCAAATGTTAGCGCTTTCTTGCACAATCATTCATGTTTACACATTCCACACGTTATAGAAACTTAATTATCCTTAAAATTACATATTTGATGGATAAATCATTTCTTGTTCGAGTAGCTCGGCAATGCAACTTATTATCAAGCTGTATAGAGGACTTTAATCTGTCCTGTTTAATTTTTCGAAAGCAACTCCTTCAATATTTTTATTCGACAATCTAGATACGTAATACTATTTTCATATATCTTTCTATATTGGAAATTTAATGTGACTTTCATTCATATCGATATTTTTTCTAATTGAATTTAATACCAATATTTAATTTTTTCTACAATTGATAACTTGGGTATTTTTTTATGTTTGTATTCTTCCCTTGTTCAGAAGTTTTATAAGCTTGAAATACGTTAAGCCATTTCAGTTGTATGTTGTAATTTCATATTCAATTGGCTGTAAGGCTTCTAATCACAAATTGTAAATAAATTTAATTAAAAATATTCATAGTGGTAACGTTGGTGCTTTTCTTAGTTTTTCACGAAAAGTTTTGCTTCGAACAAAAATTTTGATACTTATACGGTTAATAACAATTGTCAAAATTTGCACTAGTCCCACAGCTACTGTAAATTCTTTAGGAACAAATCCAGTTTAGCACAACCGACAAAAATTTTTATTCCAGGCGATACAACATTTAAAAATAAGAAAACAAAATGGAAAACAAATGCATTGGATGTCATGGAAAACACGTTTTTCATACAGAGAAATGTTAAGTCGTGGATCACATTTTTACAAAGGCCTGTTACTTTAAAGATCATTTCCAAAAAAACAAATGTCTATGGAATATTCTCTAGGAAGATAGTTTTCATTTAGATTATACGAGATAGTTTTCTATATGAAAAGTGTCTTCCCAAACTCTTCTTCGCATGAACAGTATCTAAACGCTTTTCGTTAGAAAAGCCCCTTTCAAGATATTTACAATTTAATTTTACTTTACAAATTTTCTTGATATTCGGCAACAAGGTCCTACCCTTTGATACTTTAAAGAAAATAATAATTTGGGTATGGAATATATTTCACGGGGTGGCGCACCAATGCAATCCAATAAGAAATTCAAATAATCAAGCAATGTATTTCATTTATACCTATATTTTTTTCTTTTGTTTTATAGAAAATTCAATTTTATTTTATATAACTAATTGGTTTTGAAGACGATAGACCATCGCCGGTATTACTATGCTGGAATCAAATGCCGTTAAGACGGAAACGTCTTCGGCGCAGACGATATAAAAATATAAATTTCAATAAATAATAAAAATAAAAATATAATAAAAAAAATAAAAATAAAATTTCGGCTGAAATTGCGGCATGTCTCAAACTTTTGCCTCAAACTATATTTGATTTAATCATTTTTAATTTGTTTAGATTTTTGGTATTAATAACAAATACAATGTACGAGCACAACCTCTCCCTGCGAAAAAGTATGTCTTGTCATGCTCGATTTTCTAAGTGTATCGTTTCTTGTGATACTTACGCCGCGGTTACACTTTCAACTTTTGTTGCAGCGTCTTTTACATATACTACTTGTCAGAATTCGACAAAATCGACAGCTGTGACGTAGGCAACCCCCAACCGGTTGAACAACTTTATTTGTGAAGATGTCGTCGGCAAGGAAAGTAATTAAAAAAGTAACATCGGCGTTAATTTTGCATTTTGCATTCGGCCGCAATATCGTCATAAGCCTTCACTTTTAAATCATTTCGCCTGTATATTGGCGAATTCATATTCCACAACGCTTCACGGCTTCTATAAAACTCTATAAAGTGCAATAAATCTGCTTACTTATTCATTTTATAAAATTATACTTTCAGATAAGCCAAACAAGTTTCAGTTTCACAAAAAACCGCGCTTTATTTTACAAACAAACCACACGATTTATCGCAATCAGCTGTTTTGTTGAACCATTCGTTGAAACAGTTGTTGTAA
>JAHXMU010000251.1:2942487-2953155 GCA_019455685.1 Philornis downsi
TAAAGGGGCATCTAGACACATCAAACGGTTGAACAAACACGGCATATGTATTGGTAAAATACATTTTGCGTTGCATACAGACATGTCAAACATAAAACTTCAAACATTCATTTTTATAGTTACGTTGAAGTGTAAACATGTGCAGATTTTTATCGGCTACTTCTTATTTTTTGTTTTATGTTCATTTTTCATATTTCTGTTGCTGTACTCCTTACTTTTCGCGTTCCACAATGCCGGTAGAAATTTTTGAAATTTTTATCTTCCATTCTACCGCGCTGAAATGCCGATGTTCGCACGTTGCTGTCCACTTAAAAATGAGTCATGTTTGATCAAACAGTCAAATGCGATGCAGACACATCAACGTTGACGCCTCGTTGGAAGTAAAATCAAAACTTTTAGATATTGCTTCAAACTCGTTGGAAGTAAAATCAAAATTTTTAAGGGGCATACAGACACGTCAACGGTTTGACAAACATTGAGAGTGTGTGAGTGAGAAACGTCACATGTATAGATCTGTGTCATGTTTGAAGCAATATCTAAAAGTTTTGATTTTTCTTCCAACGAGGCGTCAACGTTGATGTGTCTGTATCGCATTTGACTGTTTGATCAAACAAGACTCATTTTTAAGTGGACAGCAACGTGCGAACATCGGCATTTCTGCGCGGTGAAATGGAAGGTAAAAATTTCAAAAATTTCTACCGGCATTGTGGAACGCGAAAAGTAAGGAGTACAGCAACAGAAATATGAAAAATGAACACAAAACAAGAAATAAGAAGTAGCCGATAAGAATCTGCACGTGTTTACACTTCAACGTAACTATAAAAATGAATGTTTGAAGTTTTATGTTTGACATGTCTGTATGCAACGCAAAATGTATTTTACCAATACATATGCCGTGTTTGTCCAACCATTTGATGTGTATAGATGCCCCTTAAGATATATTGTTCACACTGATGCTGTTTGTTATATGATCAAATTTCGTCAACAGCTGATGGTTGTTTATTTAGAACTACGCCATTTAGATTATTTGCATTCCGTCGAATAGTTTATTCAGACTTGCGAAGTTATATACTTTCGAAACGAAATGACAAATGAATCAAAATATCATTTCTTTACTCAATGCACTAGTGCTGGCAAATATCAGACAGTGAGTGAAAATTGAGACTATTAGAGCGGCCAGAGAGCGAACTAATACTGTTATATTGTTCGCTCTCTTTGTTAATATTTTTATAGATTGTAGTAATGTATTTATCAACATTTGAAACAATTGAATCCGGTGTTTTAAAAAAAGTACAAACAATCAAAGTTCCATATTGTAAAAGAGAGCGTAAGCGTACTAGTTTTGAGTTACCATTCAGATATGACAAAATTCAATCCAGAGCAAATGCGAGCTGCGTCCGAAATTCTTCCCTGGTTGTGACATTATTAGGTTTTACCAACTGATTGCGCTTTTACAATTATGCCATTTGCACTATCGGTACGCAATCTAACAACATTTTTGAAATGAAAAACACAAAAAAAGTTGACGGAAATTCTTAATTCCACAATTGAAAATAAAGACGCTGAAAAAACAAAATTGAAGAATTACGAAATGTGCTCCAATGTGTTAATGCATGTGTTGTTTCGTAGAGACCATTACTCGATGTTGACTTTTTTGCACTACTTTGTGGTCAAACGTGATAGTAAGATATCAAAACCATTATTAGTTAGATACGATAATGGTGCTTTTTTAAACAAAATTAAATACTTTGATTGGGGACAATTAGAAAAAATACAATTTGAATAATTTTGCAAAATGTTATTTTTCGTGCGAAATAAGCCCGTCAATCATTTTAAATTAATTTAGAATTAGATTCATTAAGAACAAATGCAGCTTCCAATTAAATAATATATTTTTGTTCGTATTTCATCCTTAAGCATATGTAAACAATATTTTCAATTTCAATTCATTTATTAAACAATCATTTAGGAATACATTTTCGGCAACATTTGAACATTATTCAATGAATTACAGGGCTATCCATTTATTGGTTTCAAAACCACAGGTCTGACATGGTTGTCATCTGTGAAAGGTTTGCCATTTACGTAAATGGCAAGATTATAAAAAATATGAAGAGACTGGAAGCGTTACAGATGTGGTCAAGTCTTCTGTTAGTGAAAGTGTGTGATAATCCCAAATTTAATTCAGAGCGCTGTGACCGTATGATAACCGACTTTTTTGGCTTGCAATTGAAGATTATGAACTAGACTATACGTGGTTTCAAAAAGACGGTGGCTTTATTGCATTAGAAGTTTAAAGAAAGTTAAATTTCACATTTTGGCAACGTCAATTGGCCACCACGACCGTAGGGTATGTCAGAACCCGTGAATCCCGAATCAACATCCGTCAAGTTATCACCAAAATACCGCCCGAAATGTGCGAAAAAGTGGTCGAAAACTACCTCAAAAGAACCCACTGCTTCGTACATAACGACAAGGTCCAAGCATTATAATGAAATAAAAGTTTCATCGATATTTTAGATTAATGTGTGTTTTATTTAACTTTACTTTTGAAACCGAAAAATGGATAACTCTACTTGTTGTAAAGATATTATTCATAAGAGATTGCAAGTGGCAGTCAAGAACAATGAACGCCATTAACGAACGTCTCTTACAAATTTTTACAAACTAGTAAAGTAGTCCTCATTGTTCATTATGAAACCCAATTTTCTTGAAATTTATTTTTAACCAAACATCTTTCTGTGTGCGTAGTGAAATAGTCATTCTGCCTTGACTCATTAAGCAATGCCCTCTCCAAACTCCATTGTGCCTTTACTGTTTTTGCACCATACTTTGGTTTTATATTCCGAAATTCCTGTACAATTTATGTTAATATCACATATTTGTTTTTTTAATAAAGCATGTAGCCATGACATGTTACGGCGTCGAACAACACTTGCAAATGATAAATCTGTATTATCAAAAGGTTTTCCTTTATGGCCCTATGATCAACGAAATCATATTCAGCGACGAGACATTGATAACCAAAGTTGGTGGATTTATGACGATGCTAATCCACATGTGACAATAAGTCGGCAGAAAATTACTATGATCTGGCGACACCTTCTGTCTATTGTTCTTCAAAAATTATGATGGCATTGCTATCACCGTGAGCAGAGTTGAATGATATGAGTGTGAAAGCCAAGTACATATTCTGCTGGGATTGCATGAGAGGATATTACTTCCCACAGAGCTTGGCCAGCGCCGCCAAATAGCGCGTCAAAGCTGGACGGACGATATTTCTGAAAGTGTGAATAGCGTTTATGATCCAATCACGGGTAATTTTGACTTCGTCGACTACGTTTCGGAAGTTCTGATATCATGCGGATAATCGTTTATGTTTAAATGTATGTGCTCAAATTTACACTGAAATTCAAATTTATTATTGGCAAACATTTCCAATTAACAATACACTGAAACCCAATTTATGTTCCTCATCCATTTTAAGTTTTTAACTATATTCTTATAAATGAATTGCAACAATGCGCTTCGAGAGCAAATTTTACTCAAATGAGTGGAGTTTACGTCGTTTTGGGCGTAGTTGGTATTTTAGGATGTCATATTGTAAATCATATTTTTCTGGTATTAAGATACAATAACTTTTTCATAACATTAGTATTGTAAAGTTGTATAATGCATTTGCTATTGAATTATGGAGAAGATACGTTGTGATATTGTAATTTAAAATTACAATCCTGAATAAATAAATTAAATTAAAGTAAAATAATTTAACTGTATAAAATTTTGTTTGTGCTGTGTCCGATGTCTTCTGTTTTTCTATGATTACTTGCATTCGCCGCCTGGTGCACATTTTCTCAAGTTGTGATCGATTGTTATCGGTTACTTGCTAACTGTATCGATTGCTGTGTTATTGATAAACCAGATACAGGTCTTGAAATGAATTTAGTGCTGTGCGTTCCGTCGACCGATTGGTTCATGCGCTAGTTGGTATTTGATTCGTCCAACAGAGTTGCGGAGGACGGCTCTTTTTTTTTTTTTAAGAAGCTTACATTATCAAAGCGGTGAAACCTTTTTTTAGTTCTTACACGTAATTGGGAGTCGCGTTTTATTGGGAAATAATAAAAAATATATCCAATCGCCCTCGGAAATTTCTTGAGATTTCGCCTTGAAAGGAAATGCGAGAAAATCAGTACTGTGATGCAAAGAAAAATACATACAATATTACACTAAATCTTACCTGCTATTCGTTGAATAAATACACTACGAATAAAATGTGTTGGCGTGCAGTGGAAGACAAGTAAAGCAGAAAGAATCAATTTATGTCGATATACAATTTTGATAAACACATAAAAAAACACCAATATCTATTTTTACAATAAACAACCGAGTGGAAGTTCGTTTGTGTGCGTGATTTTTTTTGGTTATGTTCTAATTACTGTTAAATACTGGAAGATATTATAAGTTCCTACAGTTGTTGTTTTTGTGTTCCTACTAATGGTCGCCGAGTGCCTTGACACTTGATATACATCGACCGCCATATAGTGCATTATTAAGGGACGAGTGCATCGTTGCAATTTGTAGAAGCAGTGGATGTCAGTGTATGTGGAGTCCATAAAGAATTGGAATAACGTCATTGCGCCGATAAATAACAAAAAAAAAAAAAAAAAAAAAAACCACACACAGCTAAGCGCAAATAACAATGATGAAGACGAGGTAAGAGAAGTTTGCATTTCAAATTCTTCACGTTTTTGTTTATTTACTATGATGGATACCATCTGGTTGTATAAAGAAGCGTAAGAGCTCGGCAATCGATGCATTGCATCTAATGAGTTTGTGGAGCGCTCGGGCTGACTTTTGGGGGTGTATTGTTATTGATAGGGCCTATAATGCCAATACGCTACCTGACGTCCATTGCATTGTAATGTCGGGCCAGGCTACTGGCAGAAACAACAAAATTTGTTTTCGCCTATCCTTTGCATTTTTTACTTTTCATTTTCCAAGAAACTCTGTTTTGGGTCTTCAAATCAGCCTTATTTATTTTCGCTTCATCTCATTTGTTCGTGTATAATTTGTAATACCTTTGGAGTACGAGGTAAAGAAAGATAACAGAGCGGTTCCTCCTATTCATTCATTCCTGTCATTTATCGCCGATGTCACCTCGATGGAAACAATTTTAAAAGCATTTTAAGTGCTTTTATGCGTTAAGATAGAAAATATTAACGTGATTGTGTTTTTTTTTATCATTTTGTTTTGATTGGAACTGGTCTTTTATGTGGATCGGTGTGTGAGAGCGAAGAGCCAGGAAGACGATATCAAAACAAACTCAAGAATCAAGAAAGACAAAAGCGACCGGAGAACTAAGCCGGGGTCAAATTGTCGGTAGCGGCGGCGCAAATTTTATGGGCCTTTCGGAGGTGAATGTTTTATCGCAAATCTAATAATTAAAAAATAAACTGCAATAATTATTTAGTGAGCACTTAAATGTTGCTTTTGTATCAAATATAAACCGACGAAAAGGCGTTTTCAGGTTTTTCTCGTTCATTATATCGTGTTTTAGCAAAAATGCCTCACAATTAGCTCGGTAACTTTAAGTTTCCACCAAATACATATTTTAAACCGAAAATGAAGGTGAAATATGGGAAAATCTTATTCAAGCTAATTTTTTTTACAAAAAATATATAATAAGGGCGTGTTTAGTCACATACGTGTTGATGGATTTATATCTTTGCGGGTCAGTTTTTGAATAACACTTTTAGAGTGGAAATAAGTTCTCTCAACACGTTAAATTAAATTTATTCTTTAAATGTGTTTAAAATAGGTCAAATAAGCGGAAAACCCTAATATCGTTTGGTAATTCGGAAAACAAAAACTTAAATATAAACGATTGTTTATACTTCCATGCCTTGGCTTTCGGGTCGGTTTGAAATGAGAGCTCCCTTAAAGAAATTTCTTGAATTTATTAATTGCACAAACTTTGATCTGTAATTGTCTTCAGAATGTACAAATAACATTTCACGATTTTTAACCGCTTCGAGTTCCAAAACAAAGAATTTAAAACTTGCACTATTCAGTTTACATTTTACAATCTCAACTAAAATAAATGTCAGCCTTGAGGAAACCAGGATTTGTCTTAGTATTGAAAAATAGATATTTGTGTTGAAAATAATAAATAAGAATTTGTCATTGTTTGAAAATTCCAAATACGCATAATCGTAAGTCCAGAATTCAATAACATACAAATAAATTGAAATATTAATCAGTAGGTTTAGTTCCAAATTTAGAGGATTTATTCTTAGCTTGTTTCGAATATACACATATGGCCAAAATAATAAGTGCCCCCTGTATTTTTTAAAGGCTCGTAGACGAAAATTTATTTAAATTAAGAGAAAAAACAAATACTAATTTCTCTTGTTATAACATTAGAAATAAAATAAATATTAAAACAATAACAAACAAACCAAAATTAAATTCAGTATTTTTCAAAAAGTAGGAAATTAGTCAAAAAACACTGAAAAAAAATAATAAGTACATTTAGTTAAAATAAGCAAAAAAGTAAAAAAATTGGCTGAGTTTCGGTAAAAGCCGGTATATCCACCTTTATTTTCAGATTGCAGATTTCTACTGGTATTTCATACCAAGTTTTTTGAACAAAATTCCATAACTGATCCTTATTTTTAAAAATGTCCTTTCCAATTCTGTGTTTCAACTCTTCCCAAAGATTTTCGATTGGACTTAAGTCCGGAAATTGCCATGGCCAGTCAAGAAGGGTATCATTATTATCTTGGAACCATTATTGTCTTGGCGTCCAACATTCCGGACACAGTCGTTTCCAAAAACATTACTTTTTGTTTTATCGCTCCACAAAATATTTCGCCATTTTTTCTCACCGCCTACTCCGGACCAATTGGAATGACTTCTCGCAAACGCCAATCTAGCCTTTAATTTTTTTTGTCTAAGCAAAGGAACTCTTCTGGCTATCCGTCCTGGTAAATGTGCTGCTTGTAGTTTACGACGAACCGTTCGCGATGAAGTTACATCTAAAATTCCTGCTGATATCGTTCTTGAAGGCACAAAAGGGTTATTCTTTTCAAGTGTTACAATACAGATACATGTATGTTGTTTTTGAAGTTTTTTTTTGGGTTTAAAGCATTTTGTACAAAAAATAGTGACCGATTCACAGCTTCTGCTATAGAACGAAGACTTTGACACTTTCTCTTAGCCTTGAAACAATTTTTCTCTCCTTCGGAGAACAATGATTTTTTTTGACCCATGACCGATTTTTTTTTACTATATATTTTGTTATGAATGAATGAATAAAGATAAACAACAGTAAAATAACTAGCCTTTCAAAAAAAACTGCAGAAGATTCCGAAAATATTAAAGAATTGAGAATTATTTTGACCAAGTACTGAAATCACATCTGAACAAAACTAACTCACAATGAAAACAACGGGGAAGCCCCAGTTTTTTTTACTTTTAAGTCATCACCATATTAAAGTTAGTTAAATAAAACAATATTGCTATGTTTACTTTCCGTTGAAGTAACTAAAATTAAACATAAAGCAAAAATAAGCAGGTGTACTAATTTTTTCGACCATTAAATTACGAACCAGAATTAAGAATTGAATATTAATGTGACTGATTTTTGCACAACAATCAATCAATTTGGACTAACATATGATAATTCTTCCCAAAACACTTACAAGAAGAGACTTCTTGCGCTTGACACCTTTTTTTCTTTGATATTGCCGTCAAATAGTTTGCTGTCCATCTTTCTTTTCATTCTGGACGGGGAAATGATTATCGCTAAACTTATTATTTTTTTGAGCCATTACTTGTATAGCATCTCAGTTACTTAGTTAAGTAAATCTTAAAAAAATTACTTGAAGTTACTAATTTTTACCTAATAATCTGTTATTAAATTTTGCGTTATATTATGGAAGCGGCCCTAAATTTCAATTAAAGTTATGATTCTGTATTTTAGTACGAGAAACATATATAGTGAAAAATCCTAATAAGTGAAATAGACCGTCATATTGTAAATCATATTTTTCTGCTATTAAGATACATAAAATTTTTTATAACATTAGTATTGTAAAGTTGTATAATACATTTGAATTATGGTGAAGATACGTTGTAATATTGTAATTTAATCAAATCGGCCTTAAGGCTTAAAATTACAATCCTGAATAAATAAATTAAAATTAAATTAAATATAAAACTGCAAATTGTGTAGATATATAAGTCGAAGATACGATTACAAATTACGAACGACTTGTACTAAAGTGCAAAAAATTAAACTTCCGTTTGAAAAACAAAAACAAACAAAAAAATAGTAATAATAGTTACTGTTCATACCAAATTATATATTTCTTTAGGTGCGAATACCGATAATACGCATGTACATGAATACCAATTAATTTGTTTTAAATGCAGTCTCAATTCTTTTTTTTATTAATTTATTTATTTATATTTTTATTTATACATTTTCATATTTATCAACATATATATGCATTTAGACAGAAATTCATTCTTATTCAAGTATATTTCAATTTAAATTTCTTTTAAAGTAAATACCATGTGTCTTTTGGATGTGATTTTGGGAACAAAATTGTACATATATATGTTTGCATTTTTGTATATGTATTTTTATATTTAAATGGTTGAGTAAGTTTACAGAAGTAAGTATAAAAATAGGAGTCTTGAATGACGTTTTTGCCTACTGGGGTGGGCGAAAGGTGTATGGTGACTTTTGTTGGAAATTCTTACTAGGAAAATCGATTGCTAATGAATTTTACATCTCTCTAATTAATTTAATATCTGGTTGCAGAATAGGTGAGTTGTTTGAGGTACATCAAACATATTACATAATATGTTTGAATTTGTATTAATCTTTGTAGCTTTTGATAATAATTGTTATGTTTCGTTGGAAAACAATTACTGTTTAAAACAATATGTTCGTGATATGTTACCTTAGAAACAACCAATTTCCTAAAATACGATGACGCCATATATAGTATATATTTTTCCTTCCATATACCGTTCGCAAAAAAGTAAGACAGCTTTTTGCACTTTCGGGTCACTTTTCTTCATTTTTCAATGTTGCACTATGTTGAACACTCTTCACTTTTGGGATAAATTAGGGCAAAAATTCAAATCCGAGGCGGTAAAATTATGCTAATTTACTTTCTTTGCAGCTGGAGACTCATTTTAAGCCGACGCTAGCAGATGACATTGGCGGCGGCACAAGGAGGAAAAGAAGGTTGGCGGCAGCGGCCTTCGGCGCGAATTTCGGTCGGCTTGGTTTTCTGAAAGCGACATGCCATCTATGATGGTAAAAGCATAGATTTCTGCGAATTGCTGTTCGGTTATTTTTAAGTTTATTAATTAGAAATTTGTCTAACTTTGGTCTTGTGTACGTCAAACCATTGTACATAGTATTGTTTTTGACCATTAAAAATTGTTTTAATCTGTTTTTGAAATTTATGAATAATTTATTGATGTTGATGTTGTTGTTTTCAATTCCTAGAATTGTTTTTATTTATTTATTGTTGGCAGTTATCAAAAAGGTATGTTGTTTTCCATTTTCAGAAACCCAATTATTTTCTTGATTTTTGCGGCGGCACCTTCGCACTTCCTTCTAAGGTATTACTTATTGATTTGATCAACGCTGGCGCAGATTATCCATGAACTTTTAATGGTTAGTTCTCCAAGCAACATATTTGAAAATTCCATCTTTTTGTAATAAGTAGAGAAGGCCAGACATATCTTAAAATATGTATGGAGTACATTAAAAAAAATTCCATTTCAAATATACCAATAGCATGTTGAAATGGAATTGCAGTAATATTTTTCTCCATGTTTTTTGAAGAGGAAGAACCAGCTGAACCGAATATTTTGGCGACGGCGGTTCATTTAAATAAGGGTTCAAATTACAAAAATAAGCCTTTTTAATACAATAAAGCGCATGTAGAACCTTTTCCACTAAGAGGTTTTGTTTTATAAAAAAAATGCGGCTTCGCAACAACTTTTCGTTAAAAAAAATTTTCCAAGACAAGTAGCACTTTCCGAATAGTAAAACGTATAAAGGGTCTTATACGGAAATGTGGAATTATAGACATTTTGTGGAAAAAAATTATCACACATTTTCTATAGAAAATACAATTTATTTACAGGGTGTCCGTTGGGAAGGTATACTGCTTTGTTATGCCGCCATTTTGGTAAACATTAGTCTTGACAGTTCATATTTGGCGGTCGTGAGGTAGAAACGTGGCAAATTTATTATAGAAAAATATTCGATAAACCAACGTGTTTTAATCGTTAAAATATTTTATCAAAATCAATCATCGATTACTGTGACGATGAGAAAGTTATGTGAAATTTTTGGGAGAAACAACGTGGCAATAAGACACACTATTTATCGTGTAGTGAATGATTTCGATGAAAGAGAGGGTCTGTAGTTGATAGGGCCAAGCATGGACCACAACGTACTGCAAGATCGGCTGAAAACATCTCTGCTGCTCAAGAAAGTGTTAAAAACAATCCATCAACCTCAATTCGACTCCATGCTCAGAAGTTTGGTCTTCAAAGAACAACTTTTGCCACAATTTTGAACAATGATTTGCATTTGTTTCCATTTAAGATTCAGTTGACACACGAGCTTTTTCC
>JAHXMU010000251.1:2958155-2989425 GCA_019455685.1 Philornis downsi
TTTTAACGTACAATTAAACTTATAATATTTGTAATGAAATAATCCAGCTCTTGGCGGTTTTCGAATAGCCCCTGTTCTTATATTCTCAAAATATCATTAGATATGGCCTGTTCGTTTGCACAGCAAATAAAAACTGTATACTCCAAAATATACATTGCATCTTGATATTTTCGATATATTCTCCTTGCAAATGATGGATCCATATATCTTCGGGATACTTTTCACCCGCTCTCAAGAGAAATGTTCTTTTCTTAATTTCCAGATTCACATCATTAGCTTTATTTACAACGGAACCGACGTAGATGAATTCATCTACAACTCTAAAGTTATAGTTGCCAGCTTTGACACAGCGTTCCAAACGGGTAGATTTTTTGTTTGCCAAAACGAATAACTTCTTTTGTCCACTTTCACCACCTAACACATTTTTTCGGATTTCTCAAATTTTGAGAAGGCTGCAGAAACATCTAGCAATTTGTCAGTAATATCTATTATCTATCTATCATCGGCATATGCAAAGGCATATGAAGCTGGTACCAGTGGTGTTAACTGTGCCTTTCCTCATGATCATCTCTATCATTATATTGAAGATTCAAATCCTCGTTTGGCTTAAAATAGATCATTAAGACCTTTGCCGCCTATCTTTATCAGTAAATGTTGTCCCACAAAAATTTATAATGTTCGAGGAATACCAAACTGGGTCATGTCCCAATAGTGGTTAGGAACTAATGCATGCTAATTATCTAATCATCTCATCGCCTTTTATTCTTATAGTATTCACCATTTTCGCTCTGCCATGTATGCAACATCCTTTTCTACAGGAGCTATGCACAAGCACGGTTTTAACATAGAATGTGAAATATGATGCTACTGTGTGTAAATAACATCAGGATTAGGAGCATTTTGTTGCAGTAGTTGGGAGAGTTTGTTTAGCCGGCTATGGCTTTCTCAATTTACGTAGCTTGCGACGTCTAGCTATCTCTGTGCTAGTCACGGGACAAAAGTGAAACATTGAGGCTGCAATCAAAAATCATGGTTAACCGACGATCAAGCCATAAGCCATATACGAAGTATTTTGTAAAACATCATTAAATGATCCAGATGCAATTTTTAGTTGGCACTGCTGCAATTAATTTCCATTGTCCATAATAATAAATAAAGATTTTCTTATATTACACTATAAGCTGTATTCAGTTCTTGTCTGCTGTTAATATATAAAATTAAATTGCACTTCATATGTGTCTCAACAAAGTTTGTTGAAAAATATGCTAGCAGAAAACTTTTGATGGCAGAACAAGTATCGGTATGACGACAGACTTCCAAGGATAAATTTATGACCTCCTCAAATGAAAGCTCAACCAATCACAAAATTTTTCGAACTTGTCCGTTTACACTTTATAACATTGAAGTAGCTGTGCATAAATAAGCCATACAGTATATCGTCAATGTCAAATAATATATTATAAAAAGAAGAATAATCTATTATAATCACTTTTGCGATCGGAATGAATACATTTAATAATTCAAAAAGAAATTTTAATGCATAATGGTATTCCCAATAATTTACATGACTAAACCGTTTTTAGCTTCGTTTCTTTTTATACAAATTCTAAATCATGACGTTCAACAGGGTTTTTTGTGCAGTATGTTTC
Organism: Philornis downsi; assembly: GCA_019455685.1. Taxonomy (NCBI): domain Eukaryota; kingdom Metazoa; phylum Arthropoda; class Insecta; order Diptera; family Muscidae; genus Philornis; species Philornis downsi. The sequence goes on from JAHXMU010000251.1 coordinate 2,959,805, forward strand.
GGATCCCAAAAATTTTAGTAAAGAAATGCACTAGTTTCTATGTAATTAGTTGCATTTATTCATCTTGTTTGTATTTTAAAGGGATACATTAAAGTGGAAAATATATGAAATTTTATGTATTTGCGTTTCGTAACGCAATACCAGTTTCGAGCGTTCATCAAAAGTTACATTCTTGTTCTAGCGAAAGTCGTGTCGTTAAAGATGCAAATGTGAATAATATGACTGATTTCAATATATTAACTGGATAGAAATGCGACTGCTTGTACAGAACTTATATGATCCAGTAAAATCTCTTATTCTTTACAGCAGAATATTGTAATTATTTTTTGTGTTATTAATATTTAATTTAATAAATGTTTGAACTTTGGAAATATTAATTTTTTTTTTGGTTGGAAGTATAATTTAAAAGAAAAACTTAAAGCCAGGCCAAACAGATTCCTAGAAAATCATATGGTATCATCATATTATTCAGATTTTAACTTTGAAAATATGGAATTTTTTTACAGAAGAAGTAATACCTTCACTGGTAAGAAGTTAATACTTTTAATGGTAACACCATTGCTGTAAAATATTTACTTAAAACAATATATATTAGGTGCGCAAATAAGTTCTCGTTGTTTTTTTTTATATAAAAATGCAACTTTATTATGAGAACATGTTTACAAATAAAAGTATTGCCCATCGCTAGCTACTACTTTTTTCCATCTTTCTGGCAAAGCTCGAATTCCGTCACGGTAAAACTGTTCATCTTTTGAGGCTATCCAAGAATCAGGGAATGGTTACCTTGATGTCGTCATATGAGTGGAACTGCTGGTCAGCCAGGCCGTGTGCCACTGAACGAAACAAGTGATAATCGGACGGCCCAATATGTGGGGGAATATGGCGGAGGGGGTAAGACTTCCTATTTCAGCGTTTACAGGTAGGTTTTAACGGGCTTGGCCACGTGAAAAATCACTTTTTCGTGCCTCTCCGTGTATTGTGGGCGTTTCTCGCGCAGAGCTCGGCTCAATTGCATTATTTGAAGTCGACACCGATCTCCAGTGAAGGTTTTGCTTGATTTCAACAGCTCCTAATAAATAACAGCGGCCTGGCCCCACCAAATACAGAGCATAACCCTCGCAGCATAAACATTCGGCCGAGGCGACGACGTACAAGCATGACTGGGTAGCCCCCATGACTTTCTTTTCTTTGGATAGATAAAGAAACCCTTTCCTTTTTCGTCGCCTGTGTGCATCACAGGCGAAAAACGACGCTCAACGTCTCTTGGCTTCAACTCATAAGGAACCCAAGTTCCTTGCTGTTGAATCATTCCTAACACTTAAAGCAGCATCTCCGTAAACATTTTGAAGCTCTCGATGAGCTTAAGCCGCCGTTTTCTTTGATTAAAAGAAGAAAAATCAATACTTCCCGCATATGACGATTATTTGGCACAAAATCATACATATCCACGCAACCAAAAAAATATAATGCCAAAAGAAAATCACTATTGTGTCGTGGTGGTATGTTTACCATATGCCTAAGCTTGGCTCATGATGTTTAGGTTATGGCAGAATCGACTAGCACTTTCTTATGTTGCGCACCTAATAAAATATCCTATTTAACACCCCATGCAAGATCCTAAAATAGACGCAGGGAAGTGGTGTGTGCAAACATTGGTAAAACTTCGCAAATAAGCATATGTATTCATTACATCCGGAAAAAGTGACTGGGCTGTATTTTTATGAAAATTATGTTGGAGGAACCTCAAAAGAATCCACTGCTTCCAATTCGGGGGCGTTTATTGAAATAACGTTGCATTTCGCATGAAATAAAAGTTTCATCGAAATCATAGCTTTATTCGTGTTTTATTTAACTTTACTTTTGAAACCGAAAATGGGTAACCCTATATATTTGATTTCTTCGTGAGCATCTGAGAGCGAGTTTTGAGTATAAATAAAACACTCCTTCGTGAATTTCTAAATGTACATTTAACTGACCTAATATAATTTTTTCCATTTTGAGCACTTGGTGCCCTTTACTACCGCTTCTTCATTTTGGTCGCATCAGGTTTTATCAAAAACTTATTCCCCCCAGTGCCATCTTTGACTACCTTTTCGTTCATTCAACATGTTGTGGGCAAAGCAGTCAATATATTTTGACAGCATTGACGCTTCATTTTATACAAGGTGAAAGTCTCAGTTAACGGTGATGGATATATGTATACATTTTAAGCTGAATTTTCCATTTCAAATCTCCAAGAAGTATTTTATCAGCTTTTGTCATTGCCCAGAAATCTGTGCCGTATAAAAAGACGTATAAAATTAGGAGGATTTTAGGCAGGACGACAGTATACCGTGCGACCTCTTCAACATACTGTTGGAGATGATTATAAAGAAAGCTGTAGTTAACACGACTGGTACCATCTTTAATAAAAGCCATATGTTACTCGCATATGCAGATGACTAGACATTATTGGCAGAAAACTGCGAGATGTTACTGCAGCCTTCTCAAGCATCGAGAAGGAAGCAGCGAAAATGGGTGTGGTGGTAAACGAGGACAAAACAAAGTTATTGATTTCAACAAACAAATAGTTTACTCGTTTGGGACGCTGTGTGAACGTTGACAACTATAATTTCGAAGTTGTGGAAGAATTCATCTACCTCGGTCCCGCTGTAAGCAAAACGAATGATGTCAGCATGGAGATAAAGCGAAGAGTATTGCTTGCCAACAGATGTTACTATGGGATAAGAAAGCGATTCAATGATAAAGCCGTCTCTCGACAAACAAAAATCCGACTGTACCAGATATTGGCTCTATCTGTCTTGTTATATGGCGCAGAATCCTGGGTTATGACGCAAGCGAATGAATTAGTACTGATAGTTTTCGAGAGGAAAATACTCCGGAAAATATATGGACTCATCATCGTTAACGGAAAATATCGGCGTCGCATAAACAATGAGCTTTATGAGCTACATGCCGACTTCGACGTGGTCAAACGCATTAATATACATACAGTGATTGCGTTGGCTGGGTCATGTTGTGCGAATGGACAACGACAACGAACTCGATGGACGGCACAGAAGAAGGTGACCCAAAACTCCGTTGGAAAAGGACCAGGCTTTTGAAATACTATCGAAACTTGGCGTGAAGAATTGGATGAGAAACGCAGAAGAGCAAAGCGCTTGGAATAATTTTCTACGGGCGACCGACGAGCATATATAATAGATAAGTATGTCTATTCCTGTCGCCACCTAAGCAGCAGAAGAAGATAAAATTAGCCCCTAGTTCGTGAAGAGATTTCAGTTGTCAGGCATGCTTTTGTTCAGGCGTATGTGATTCAGTCATACTTGCAATTCGCAATATTTTGGCATTGCCGTAAGAATTGAAAAGTTTGTTGGAATAGGGTCCTGAACACAGGATAACACATTTTTAAACCCTGGTATCATTAACTACGATGCCGAATTTTCCAACAGTTGGGCCAGCAATATTTCTTATAACTGCGTTACCTATTGAACTTTTCTTCCGTTCTGTCAGAAGGATTTTTCAGTAACCTGTTTCATAGCCGCTTTCAATTTGTGATATCATTGCGTTTTAATTAAGAATAAAATAAGAAGAACATCACACATAACAACAACAGAACATTATCTTTTTGGTGAAGGACTCGCAATCTTTTATCAATTTTCTTAGAAAACATTTCATTAAATAACAATTCAAGTATTTCTCAAAAATACAGTTTCTACTTTAAAAGTGAAATACAATTTTATGAATTGAAGAGCCGAGTACAAAAAACAGATAACTCATTTTTTTTTTTGAAAATGAGTCTTCTGATTGTTGTCGATATTAATTTTGACGCCGCGTCATTTAACATAATATTTATGCACATACATGATCAAAAAATAAATAAATAAAGTAATTATGAAATTAAACATCTTTATATGTATTGCTATCGTAGCACGTGAATTTTTTCTTGTAATTTTATATCGAATAAATGTTAAATATTTTTCTATAAACATTTAAGAATTTTTAGTTTTTCGATGAAAAAAGTTGATAAGCAAAAACTCTTTTTCATCATTTTTGATCTTTTCCGCTTTAACAAGATTACTAAACATGTAAATAATTCGCAAACAAATACGTTTTTTCTTTCTTTTAACGCAAATTTTGGTATCATAACGTGTTCTATTTAAATACAGTAATGCGGTTTCAATTCGTAAGCGTTCATAAAACTAATAAAACTGAATTAAAAAGAAGCAGATTTCATGGCAAACCCATATTCAATTCACCAATGATTTTTCAGTTTTCACTACTTTAGGTGTTTTTTTGTGTTGATTGCATTCAATGATTTTCAAAATTCGCAATGCTGTCAATTCTAAACATTTTTTTGTAGTTCCTGCAGGTTTTTGCAAAATGGATTCTCAACTCATGATTTAAGGATTGTCTAACTAAGATGTTTAAAGTCGACTAAATGTATAAGAAAGGCCATCGCCATTGAGAAACAAAGACCCTTTTTCTTTCCTAGGTATTGTATGAATCTCCTGTCCTGTTCAACATGTTGCAAATGGGCAGTTAAAATACAGCTCTTCTGCCAGAGAATTGTTAACATTTGTGCTTCGTATGTCAGTAGACACATCTATGCTGCGGGTGTCAGTTAGATAACATATTCAATTTTCCACATTGTGGTGGTTGATTTTAAGAGCAGCTGAAATATTTTAAATATATGCTCCAGTCTCATTTGTTGAATATATCCTTTTTTTTTTGCAGAATTTTCAGTAGAAATTATTTTATACGTGAACAAATTTTTTCTTATCTGAGACAATGAATGAGTTTCGCTGCGTTAGATCCTGTTGGGACAGGGAATTCTGGCAAAATTTCTATTTGCCCATTTTGCTCTTAAATATATGTGTATGTTTTGGTTACTACCTGTTGGCGTCACGCCTGGGTATATCTAATTGAATAATTTGTGTACTTCCGTTTATATCCACACACACAAAGGCAGACACATCCGTCTTTTAATCTGCTTTCTGGCATTGCCGTGTCAGACACTGCTATGGGTACAGAAGAACTCTTTGTATTAGTAACATAACAATGAAAAACAAACGTTTTAAACTTCTGACAGAACCTACCAATAAAATAGTAACTTTCACTCCTATTGTTTTACTATATTGAAGAGGGATTCCCCTGTTTCAATTTTTTTGAAAAGAAAACCCGTCATAAAGTAGTTATCGCGGGTTTGATTGTTGCAAATCTTAATGATGGCGGTTGTAATATAAACGAATTCCCTTACATCACATGCATGTGATATGGGAGAGCTTCTCACATTCAGCGAGCTTACACGCATTCTAGTTTTAGACTCACGGTCGGGCACGTTCGGTTGTAATGTATTATATTTAATTTAATTTCCTTACAAGCAAAAGTTCAAAGCTCCTAAATTTTCTGTGAAGTATAATTCGGTGAACAACTTTGGAGTGTGTTTAAGTATTGTGTCGCAGAACTTACGTACTTAGGTGGGGACAAAAATTTCTGTTGCACTTCTTTTCCAAATCATTAAAGCAAGTTTTGACTGTTTTTCAAAAGCCTGGTTCTTCCAAGAGAGTTTTGGTTGTCTTCTCCTCACACAACTCTTCTTCAGTTGACGCCGGTATTCTGCGTTAATGCGGATACTCTCCGGTAATGTGGACGAAATTTAAAAGTTATAATTTTCGTTCCGTTTATTTAACAATCCTGCAACTTAAAGCCTTTTGGCCAATAATAAGTAAATGCTTGGGCGTTCTTTTAGATCTTATTGATATACCCAGAACGTTTACTTAAAACATTTCTACTTACAACATCTTGTAGTCTAAACAAGCTTAATTCAATTTGCACAATTTAATTATATTTCAACCTTGCATTTTCATCGCGGTGTAAGTTGTTTGATTATATTTAAGTTACTGGAAAACATATCCTTCTTAGTCTGAAAGCCTTGTTGGTGGCTCTGTTTAATGCATTTGATATCGTTCTTTATTGCAAGTATTTTTTAATTTTTAATTCAGGATTTCAGGATTGTAATTTTAAGCCTTAAGGCCGATTTGATTAAATTACAATATTACAAGGTATCTTCGCCTTATTTCAAATTTTATGTATCTTAATAGCAGAAAAATATGATTTACAATATGACGGTGTACTTCACTTATTAGGATTTTTCACTGTATATGTTTCTCGTACTAAAATGCAAAATCATAACTTTCATTGAAATTTAGGGCTACTTCCATAATATAACGCAAAATTTAATAACAGATTATTAGGTAAAAATTAGTAACTTCAAGTAATTTTTTTCAAATTTACTTAACTAAGTAATTGAGAAGCTATACAAGTAATGGCTCAAAAAAATAAAAAGGAATAAAAAAATAATAAGTTTAGCGATGTGTCTGAGGAAAACTTTGAGTAGTCGATAAGTCTGGAAAAAGTAGGTCCCATTTAGTGAGTCTAAGAACAGAGTACGTTTCATTAAGCTCAGAAGCTTTTTTATTTGAAATGTACTTTTTGTACAGGGTGGGCCATAAGGGTGTTGGCGGTTTAAATATTCAATTAAAAAAAACTACAAAACATAAAAAAAAATATATTTGTGTTTTTAAAAAGTGGAAGCATAGGAATTTTTAAGACTTAAAAATAATGTTGTCCAAATGGCTTCCCTCGGCTGCTTGACACTCTTGGAATCGAAGTCGCAAATTTTGGAAAACTCGTTGAAAAGTTGTTCTCGGTATTTTGTTACTTTCCTGAATAATGTTCCTCTTCAACTGCTGTAAATTGGTCGGATTATTCTCGTAGACTACCGATTTAAGGTAGCCCCATAGAAAATAATCGAATGGAGAGAGATCGGGGCTACGTGGGGGCCATTCAATATCCCCCCTTTTCGAAATGAGTTTTCCAGGAAAAACATTTTTCGGCAGCTCTATGGATACCCTAGCCGTATGACATGTGGCCCTGTTGAAACCACATCCTCGAGGTATTGCCTTGAAGTTCTTGCAAAGCTGGCACCAAAAAGTCTGCTAGCATATTGCAATAATTGTTCGCTCTAACCGTCGTGAACTGAAACACGAACACGCTCCACAATGTCGGCTGGTCTTGCAGAAACTGGGCGACCACGAACCGTAATTGGTACTGTTGAGCCGGTTGTTTCGAACATTCTGATCCATTTTCGTATCACATTGGCGCTTGGAACTTCACTTAAATCGTGTAAACCGTGTTCATGCCGATACAAACGTCGTGCAGTAATCACTGATTTATTGTTTTCGTAATACGCTCGGACACAAAATGCACGCTGCACTCCCGTGTACGGCTCCATGACGACTAAATTTCCAGGAAGCGGCGCAGCGAACAACATATCCCCCCGCCACCCGCGCCGCGCGTTGCCGAGAAATTAAATATTTAAACCGCCAACACCCTTATGGCCCACCCTGTATAACATTTATGTTACTCACAATCGCATTACGCCATAATTGAGACGCATATGCCTAGATGAGTTGGTCACATAATTGCAAAGTAAGACCTAGCCTACGTTCCGTGTTCCAGACGTTGCTTTCTCCTCCGAGAAGACGGGAATAATCATTTTGCCCTCTTATTAGATGTTATATCGGGGACTGTTTATGTGAAATACTCAATAACTTGAAAATAGCTGGGCAGAATTTAAACAATAGGTTAGAAGACGTCAGGGCAATTACCACTTCTTGTGGAAACAAAAGAGCAACTATAAACTCTGATTTCACCCCTCGCACTACAAACGTGACATTATGGGCCCGATTATGGTTTACAACACTTAGATGTTGTGTTGTTTCGGCTACAAGACAACATTAATTTTTTAACCGATTATGGTTTACAACATCTAGATGTTGTGTATGTTCCACTGTTGAATTTCAATAGTAGTAAATTTTTCCATAAAATGACAACGGTGTACCGTTGTTTCACCACACCGCGGTGTCAAAATAAAAACAAAACTGCAATACACATATACATGCAAACAATTTGTTATATACATGCAAACAATTGTTATTTGTGAAAAAAATTGGGAAGTTATAAAATTTAAAATGGATATTAGCGCCGAATTATATTTTAGTGATGAAGATGATAAGCAGTCGCCTCACATGGCTCGCTTAAGGAAAAGAATTCGGGATGATTCCAACCAATTTTTAACTACCTAACGCTGAGTAAGTAGGATAGTAAGAAATCGGGAAATTTAATTGCAATGTGTTTATGTATGAATTTACATTTTAGTTTTATCAAAATGTTCCGCATAAACAAAGATTACTTTTCCTTTTTGCTAAATGAGCTCAAACATTTTTTAAAGCCTCTAATTCGGTGCTCTGGGATTCCACCAATTATAAAACTGTGCTGTGCCCTACGATTCTTAGCTGATGGCAGCTATCAAAGAAGTAGTGGGAACGACTTCAGTATTGGAGTGTCCCAGCCAACTGTAAGCTGCACTTTTAATGATGTGTTAACATTTTTTGAAAAAAAAATTTGCGAAAAGTGGATATATGCTCGAATGAATGAAGAGGAGAAAAATATTAACAAAACATAATTTTTCAACACTTGGATATTAAATAAGAAAGGGAATTGTTACAATCTTTCTATATGTAATTAAATGTATGTTTACATCATAGGAGACGCCGGGTATTTATTGGAGCCGTTTTTAATACCACCATTTCGTAGTGCTGAAGTAGGATCTCCGGAAAGTCGTTTCAACACGATTCATGCAAAAACGAGAAACATCGTTGACAGGACAATTGGCATTCTTAAAAACAGATTTAGATGTTGGCTTTTTGCAAGATGTTTGCATTATTCTCCAGAGAAAGCTACAAAAATTATTTGTGTGTAATATATTTCACTTTCAAACTCTAAAAAATATAAAAAATATACTTGCAATATATACTTGCAATTTGTTTTCCATTTTGAACTTGTCGCGGCAACAAGACAACAGCTAACGAGCTGTTGTTAGTTTTTGGCTGCTGTGACAACACATAAAAACAACTGTTGTGAACGATAATCACCACAAAGAACATACACAACACTAAACTACAACACAACAGATAACTGTTGTAAGCGATAATCCCAATTTGAGGTTAACAACACTAAATTAACAACTGTTGTAAACCATAATCGGGCCCTATATTCCTCCCAAACCGCTCCCACAAGACAAGATCATCCAACACAGCTGGACTAGCGACAAAAATCGTCCATAAAATAACCTGGTAGAAACAATTGTGGTTTGAGCACAGAAGCAGGACATTCACACAGCATACGCCCGATCGTCCTCGTCTCTTCATATCCACCAAACGGAAGAAAATCTGATGATAACCGTTAACATTTCCGTGTCGGGGGCATCAGTGATCTTTAGGAATACCAATAAGCAGTGACATAATCAGACTTAGGTCATAATTATCTGATCATACTACAACTTCCCGCACACGATCACTTACATATACGTTTCCGACCGATCGCCCTCGATGGGTACCATATTATAGAAAGCACCCTGTCGTGCCATTTCTCTCTGTCCGTGACAACGACACCTACAATTTGGGGGACCGGAACGTAAAAGATAAAATCTCGAATTTCCATGTCTGCGGGGACTTCATTTTTACTACGATCATGTCGTTGCTTGAATTGTAGTTTGAAGAAAAAAATACATTTTTGTTGTTGTTGCTGAAATGTTATACTTAATTGAAGATGAATATGACTTAAGACCTTTCACAGCTACGATAGAGGTTTTAACTTGTCTGACATCCTTTTGGCGTTAATATCGATGGTTTTATAGCTCAGTCTTCTCACCATGTTTTAGTTTATCTATGGATCCTGGACCAACGAATTTCAGATTGTTGAAACTGAAATAATTGAAACAATTGCAATAGACTTTCCGAATAAAATTCGCACATTTCATGATAAATGCCAGTAGCAAAAATGTTGGTTCGGAATTAGTTTGAAACTAGTATTTTTGCTTGGCCAAGCAATTGTATCGGTTCATTTCCTACTAACTCTACTAGTCAAACCCTGGATAGGAAAATAGTGGTGGGCCTGTCCTTTATTTTATACAGTTTTGTGATAGTAGTCATTCATAGCCTCATATTGAAATATATTAAATTATGGCTGTTACAAAACTTGCACTTCTGTTTTTTGACGCTTTTCTGCTTCTTCTGGAAAAAGATTCGCCGACAACCAGGAAGGAATTCATTGCAGCGAATAGGAAATAGCGATATTACACAACAATCTGTTGTTGTTTGCATCAAACACATTTTATATTTCATATGCGCTTTTTTGAATAGCACAATTACAATCGATTAAAATGACAATTTTTATTTATAGTTCATCATTATGGCTGCAGTTACTGTTCGTTGTGATTTACTCTACGCAATACATCCGTTGTGTTATACACAACTCCCCCGGAGGTGAGTACAAATTCCATATTGCGACTGTTTATATGTAAATGCGCAATAGTGCGATAAGTATACCGAGGGCTGGCGTTCCTTATATCAGTGAGACTTTGACCATTCTACTTGTGCAAAAAAATACTATTTATGTATCGTTTTTGTTTGTTTTCACATTTTCACACCTTTGATATGTGTTATGGTAATGGCAAACAACAATCGCATACCACAGATTCTTAACATACAAAATACATACCCTAAACAAACTCGCAGCCTACGCCTTAGCCATATCAAAATATTTATTTAGTTTCTCACCAAATGCACCTGAACACCAGCATGTCTAGTAACACATATTCTTATTTTGTTTCATTAGAAACGCAACCACCGCGGGTAGAGATCAAAATCAATAGCAGTGCGAATATAACATGTTGGATGAATCTAACGAAATTTGGTGGAAATATCAATAGCTCTTCATTGTATTTTGTGGAAGAAGACACGGAGCGGAGAGTGCCAGAAAGCGATATAGAGGTGAGCTTTTGATTTATTTTGTATATCTTTATGATATTCCCGGCGCAATTCATGTTTTACTTGCTTCCATTAATAATCGAGTCATATTTATACCTTTGTTTTATTCACATTGAGATAAGATTCCGTAATCTTTAAAAACATTTATAAAATATATCATCAATCCATAAATTTACTGAAACACACAATGAAATTTTTGTTATTTGCCTAACTTTGGGGGTCATTTAATAGCTACTTGAGATTATAAAAGAAGCATTTGTGTGAAACTCGTTTTATCCAATCGCCCTTTTTCGAGTCTTCATGTAATCATTTGACCCCAGGTCTTCTTGGAGCTTGGCAACTTAGAAAATGACAGTGGAATTACATCCATTGTATATCTTCTTGAAAAATGATAAATTTTTTCTGAATCATTTGCCTTTTCTTTTCCAAACTATTCAATTTATAATATACTCGTACGCAGAAAAAGAAAATATGCATTCATTCGCCAGGAAGACTAAATTGGCACGAACATTGAATTGACTCAAATTGGAATGCAATTGTACATTTGTGACCAATTATAGTGCAAAAAGCTTATTCAATACTACTGCTTGACATGGATTTTATGTTGTTATGTCAATGGGGTGACTAATATGGGAAAAAGTGATAGATATTTGCTGACATTAAAGAATTTAAAGCACTATTTCCTCTGAATCTCCCATTGTTCCAACACAAAGCGTCAGTCACTCTACAAAACATAAAAAATTGTTAAAATATCACAAAGTTAAATTTTTTCTCACTGTTTTTCGTACAAATCTCTCTAAGACTTAATTTTTCTATTTCTGGAATTTCAGAAACCAGATTCTTGGTATTTTTATTAGATCCACATTGGTGAAAGAATAAAGTAGGAAATACAAACAGAACGCAATAAGTCAACAAACTCAGGTATTTAGAGTATTTAGCCGTTTTTTGGAGTTTGGAATGATTTTATAACAAATGCATACATTTTTGTTTATTATTAATTAATTAATGTTTAGTTCAACAAAGTTTTAGCGTAGCCCATGTACAAAATTTTGTTTGGCTAATTATGCAAAAATTCGATAAAATTATCTACACGTACAATTGTTTCGTTATATTCAAGATTTGTTATGTACAAGATCGATCCACAATAGGTTGAAAGTATTCAATAATCGTCATCCCCAAAAACCAATGGAAGAAACTGTTTTTGAAAATTATTATTATTATAAATTATTAATTTTTTTTTTCAAGTCATTAGGTGCTACTGTAACTATTGAATAAACATCACTATATTATGGCTTGGTTATTAGTGAATAAATAAAAATAAGTAAAATAAAATAAGTAAATAACTTACTTACGGGCCATAGTAGAAGAAAGACCCCGTTTGGGTCTTTTGAATATTTTTTATTCAGTCTGGTAATATCTGGATTCAACCGACGAATACTGCCATCTGATTCCTTCTTTTAATCCCTGCTTGCATTAGATACAATAGACATCACATTGAGAGGTGATAATGTGGAGGAGGATATATTCAAAATTGATGATAAAATGCTAGCAGATGGCTTTGGTCAGATCCGTATTTCTATTAATGACTTTATTTGAACAAATCTAGACGATACAGTGCCTGACATCTTAGGTTTAAAACATGTGATGGTGTAATATTATTGATAAACTTTATTTTGGTTTAAACGGCTATTATTCTGTTCAGTTGTTAACTGCAGCGACGCATTATTGTAAATACTGCCTACTTACGATTTCGATTACATTTTGTAGATCTTAGACGAATCAACAATTGTTTTCATGTTGCGGAATGCCTCTGAGCAAGACCGCAACTATGTTTGCAAAAGCGGTTTAATGGGTATTGGCATCACTCATGTCTCTGTTGGTAAGTTTATTACAATTTGTGTCCTTTGTATATGACATATGATATTTATAATGATAAATTATGTCATTCTTTTGTTAACCATGATATTTTGTCATTATAGATACAATATTTATACAATATTTATTATGTTTATGTTCATTATTCTTGTAAAATTCAGGTACCGCTCCCTTAGATGTGACGGACTTTAAATGCCGTGGATACGACTATGCGTACATGGTGTGTAATTTTAGCATACCCCACAATGTGGTTCTGACGCAGTACAGCCTAGGCTACACAGCACAATCGGCGGTAAGTTGACAAGGAATAGAAATAAGTATAGAAATAAAAGCAGTAGTTTAGACGAATGTAGAATTCCGTCTGGTGGAATATTTTACTATATTACATTAATAAGTATGCACCCCCTGACACATTTATGCACAGTAGTCATATGTATTTCTAATGTTTAACTGTTCCGCTCTGGGTTCTTATTTACAACTAATAACTCTCGTTACAATTAATCAAATGTTTGCACACGTTTTGTTGATGCGATAATTATTAGCACTTATTATATATATATATATATATACACACACACACACTAAAATTACTCTACTACATACAATAGATGACAGATGTTTTACAATGCACTATGTATGTATGTACGACAAGCGTTAACTTCTATTTTTTACTTATAATGTGCACTTGCACTTACGAGAGTCGTATGATACATATTTGATCAAAACAGAACCAAAAACAAAAACTAGTTACGCTATAATATGCTTAGTCAACGTTTTGGTTTATAAAGTGAAACTTTCATCCATCTAGACAGTAATGAATTTATATATCGCAGTATTTTTTCATATCAAAACTCACTATTTCTGGTACATTTTTGTATTCTTTAGTAGAATGGAACAATTTTCTTTTCTAGATTATCAATTTCTAATATATATATATAATTATTGATAAAAAAATTTTTAAACCAATAATTTAATTTATAGCGAATTTGATAAATACGTTATCAAATGGATTAATATGAAGCATATTTTGAAGTATTCGCGTTATTTTCAAAGAGAGAGGGAGAGAGAGAGTTATTTCCAATCTTATTCCAATAACTATAAGTCTGATTGGTTATCTTTAAAGGCTGAAATTTCGGCAATGCGAATAGAACGATTAGTGGCGTTATATACACTGTAATCATATGTATAGGTATATGTAGGTGATCCATTTCGCTACGGTCAATAGAAAAATTGTATTGTACAACAAAAAATTTTACATAGACAATTAAAGTGAGGTATTAACATTACAGAGGTTGTAGCAGATGCATTAGAATAATCATGAGAGACGAAATTAGGTTAATTTTCGGTATTTCTTCTTTTTTTTTTATAAAAAATAGAGTTTTATAATATTTTATCTTTAACAATGGTTTTGCACTCTTAATAACATTTTTATTGTTTTTTTCAATTTTTTTTTTCTTTTCTTGCATATTTCGGGACTCTTGTTCATGGGTTTCTCTGTTTCCCTGTAACTAACACCAATTCGTCAATCTTCTATATACCCTACAATTGCAACTAATCACACGAATCTTCTCTTTTGCTTGTATTTTTTCTTACTCAAATTGGATTCAATACTAATACTTACGTTATTTGCATAACTACTACTTACTATAACAAACAATACTTTGCATTTGGACATAAATTTATATTACATTTAATGAACTGTCAAATCACGCACCGAACGTTTCGTAATAAATGTGAACGAATGCGTATAACATTTGTGGTTGTGGTTTTTTCCACGTGCATGTGTTCCACTGGCTTGTTTACTATGCAATTTTAACCCAATTCCGTGTTTACACACACACACTCGTAGTTATATCGCACGTATGTCGAGGAGAGAAGCGGCAAACGTCTTTACCGTACAATTTATTCACAGAACTATATACAAACATGTCAGCTGGAGATCCAACAGAATCAAGCCATCTGCAATTTGACATTGGACCAGAACAACTATCGCACAACGTATGAATTCTTCAACTTTACATTGACAGGTCGGAATGAAGTTGGCGTGAATGTGCAGAGCTTCTGGATCAACAACTATGAAAGTGGTAAGTTTAGCATCTTGTTTCAATATTTGCTTAGTGTTAAGTTTTAAAATATACTTTCCATTTTTGAGATGACGTGCCTTTGTTTTTCATACGACGTTAACAGAAGAATTTATTGCGGAACTGTTAAATTTTTTACTTTGCGTAGGCACTTCTAAACCCCTTCTGGCGCACAGTGGGGAGAAATCTATTTTACGGTCAAATCAACTTCTTAACAAATTTTAAAACTACTTTTTATGAATGATAGAAAGCAAAATTAGATTTCGACGGTTCTTTCCATTTTAAATGCACATAAAAATTAAAAAAAAAAATATTTTTTTCCGCGGGATTTAATTTGATTTAATTTAAATTATTTTTATTCAGGATTACAATTTTAACCTTAAGGTCGATTTGATTAAATTGCAATATTACATCATATCTTTTCGATTTGATATCTTTAAGAGAGTGAATATTTCGGAATGCATGGAAATAAATACTTTTTGTTAACGGATACTTTTGGCAAAGATTAAACATTATATAACTGTCGAAAGTTGCAAATGTTGGCTGGCTAAATATAGCCAAATCTTTTAGTTTAAAGCGATTTGTTAGTACCTGCTTAACTAAATTGATTGCAATCGACAAAATGAAATGCAAATTAAGTGTTAGAAAAATGGTAGTTTAAAACCGTTCCTTTGTTAACTATTCCACGACGCGAGGTTAGGCGATGCGGAACACTAGCTTGCAGAGATATCCTTTTTTTTACAAAAAAAAAAAAAAGAAAAAAACTCGAGAGAAAAAAATATATAATTGTTCCGGTTTACGGAAACTCAGTTTTGAAAGTAAAAATGCAAATTTGCCCATTATTAATAAAAAATGTTTTTTTTTTTTATTTCCTTTGTAAAAGTTCGTTTTAATACACTGTCGAACTTACCCCAGTACTCTATTAGATCGGTTTTCCAGGCTTGAAAAATCATTCTCCGCACAATCGTGCTGATCGACAAAACTATATCCATAATCTGTCATTCCCCTCATATCGTAGATAGATACATGTGTCTAATCTATATTTCCTGCGGAAGTCAATGTAGAAGGTGTAGCGAACGTTGCATGTATTCCAGTTTTTTTTTTTTAAATGACCACAACATATTCTTAATTTAAAATTCTTTGAATTTGTTCCTTATTTGACTATAATTTTGTAAAATATAATAATAATATAACAATTTGGCTACTATTTTCGTCTAGTTTTCGTTTCGAAATTTCTCTATTACTCGGATTTTAAAAAAGCAAAATAATTTTTATTTTTATCAAACAAGCTTGAACAATCCGATCACATTATGTTGGGCGACTTAACTGCCAATTAATTTGCCTTCCGGCAGAATGTCTTGGTTGTATGTACGGTAAGCATCTCGGAATTTTCGGTCCGTGAATTACCGTAAAATTTGCTTTGCGGCCCCAAAGATATAAATTTACTGTAGAATACTAAATATCTATATTCTTCGCATTAGTTCGCCCACATTATATGTCTGATTTGCTATTCTTTTGCAATATTGTGATTTGTGTAGACTTTACTGAACGTTTCTTGCGTATTAGGTTTGATGCTTATAATTTTGAAATTGGTCAAACCTCTTACTTTATCTATAGTAATCTTTAGTTACTACGTAAGTTAGTTTTGGTATAAAATTCCTATTTATTATATTTTATTCGATAAGTTACGGATAATTCTATAATTATCGTAATTCTATAATTATTGTCGATTTAAATGAAGTTTGTTTTCAATCAGCTCTATTCGAATTTAACAATTTCCTTAATTTTCAATTTATAGTTATTCCGCCAAAACCCGACTACACTTTTGAAAAATATACCAGCAATTCGGTGGTATTAAAATGGTATAACAACAAATATAGTTTTTATACAGCCAAAGGATTGCAGTATGAGATCCGCTTGCGACCTAAAAATCGTGGTATAGATTGGATCGATCATTCCAATTATGAAATACGAAATAATCGTTCAGAATACAAACTTATTGTGCGCAATATACCATTTGCATACTTCTGGTACGAGATTAGTGTAAGGGTTCGTGTCAAAAAGTCTGCACGCAATGATGACTCGTACTGGAGTGAGCCAAGCATTAAGGAATTTCGAACAGCTGCCCGTGCGCCGGAGACTGCACCTCTTACTGATGTTGGCAGTTTTCATATCAATCCAACTGAAACTGAGGTACGGCTATATTGGCGTCAGCTGCCCGACTATAAGGAAAATGGACCTGATTTCCAATATGTTATAAAACTAGTGAAAATCAACGGAATTATAGTGTAAGTTGTTTTATTAGTTGATTTTTTCATCATTTTTTACATTGGCGAGAAAAACATCTCCATGCGCTGTAATTTTTTTTTATATTTTACCTTTAGTTCCTTGGAGCCAATAGATATTGATCGCACATCTGCAGTATTTCCATGGCATAAAAGAAATCGTTATGAATTCGTAATAAAAAGCCGCAATGCTGAAGGCGAGTCCCCGAACAATAGTACGATTATAATACCAGCGTGGTCCACCAAGCATGCCGATCGATCGATGTCGCCAGATTGGATACGCAAAGTTTATCATCCCAACAATAACACGTACACTGTGTCATGGAGCCCGCCAAAAAAGCAAGATGGACTGGTGGATTATTCGGTTTTTTGGTGTCAATCGAAAACGACCAAATGCAATGTAAGTGTTTAAAAAACAATACTTATCTTCAATATTTTTAGTTGAATTGTAACTGAACATTTACATAATTTGATTTACTACATTTAGAGACAGTCACAGTGTTGCAAGGAAGGACTAATAATTGATTTGGCAACGTCAATTAGAAACTGTAATCGGTAGTAACAAGTTGCTTCTCTTTTCGTTCGTTTTATTATGCGTTGCTCATCATCATTGTCGAGACTTTTCGTGCTGAATCATTTTGGTCCATCAGTGCAACATGTCCCAGATAAAGTATCAGGTTGTTCGGAGATTCGCTAGGTCGGTTAATTCGTTAGTTCACCATACATCATTTGTCCTGACGTAGAGTTCCTTGAAATACTATCATAACTTTCTCCCACCCCTTCTCTAAACTGTTTGCTATTGTTTACTTGTGTTCTCGTTCTAGTCATGAATGGTTATAGTGTTAAAAAAAATTAAAAAATGGGGAATGAGCAAAAAGAGCACTTTGGGCATATAATATTGTTTTATTTCTGAAAAGGAAAAATGGCTGAATAAGCCAGCCGAAAAATAAAGTCAGCTTATGAAGAAAACGGACCAAATGAAAGAACTTGCCAGAAATAGCGACTTCTCCGTAATCTTGTGGATATCTTTGTGCGGTAATCTAATTCCACTCAATACCATATTGTGCGCAGCTGATTTGTATACAAGTTAGCAAATCGGCGGATTGTGGTAGATGTCACAGTTTTTGCTTTGAGTTTCATACCCGTGCTGCCCATCATGCATGGCGGTGCCAGCTTTATATTTGTGAAGGATATCCGCTAATAGGATAGGGGCACCTGTCCTATAAACTGTCCGGATATTGGGCGCTTCTTCCTAAATCATGGTTCTTATAACATTAGTTTGGGTTGCAACGGAACTCTCGTTTTTCTTTTCTCTTGTCTTTTTACAATAATTATTATTTATCCGCATCCTATTTTAGTGTTGGGGTGAACAAACATTGTTTCAGTTTCAGTAACCGATTTCATCAAGTCGCCTAAGAAGCATCGGTGATAACATGAAATTTACGTAACTCAAATTAGTCGCCTTCTATTTGTAGGTAAATTCAGATGGATATCCGATGGTATTATCAGGAAATACTTACCTGAAAGTCGGACGTTGCGAGCTGCTTAGGAAATTCTGCAGAGTTTTGTTATTTCGTATTTATATCATGCGCAAAGTCCAAGTTGTAACCTTTCCCTTTCTAATTTTTTATATGATTATTAGATTTCACCTTTCACTCGTCAGTTCCCACTTGTCAAAATTGTTACATATTTCTAACCCTGATTTAGAAGCATATCCCAATGACAGTATGCGCTTTTATTTTGAAAACAATAGAATTTGTGGAAGATGTATGAAGGTGATTCAAGAAGCTGTTAGGCCATTAGACACTTCAATCCGGCATTCGAGCGCAGTATATATGTGATAGATAGCAACATAGGCTTAAGTCAGGGAAGCAAAATCCCGTGCGGAAAGGGAAGCAAAATCCACTCTAATTGGACACCAATAACAATAATATAAAACAGTTACGAGTAGGATATATTTATTTGTTTTATTTATTAGATAAGAATTTAAAATATAAATTAACTGCTAATTTCAAATATTTGCCTTTAGGATACGATATATTTTAAACATGTCGGCAAGGAATCAACAAATTTTAACACATCGCCTCAAGAACAAGAGCTCAATTTAGCCGTTTCGGCCAATTATCGAGATTTTAATTCGGGCATGCATTGGACAATGTGCACCGTGGATGTTACTGGTACCCTGGACAAAATTCTACCAGATATAACGCCGAGTCCGCGCTCAATAATGCTAAAATGGAGCTCAGACCGTGTGTGTTCGTCTTTTGTGATAGGATATAACATAACCTATTGTCGCCTACATTGCCGAAACGTATCAAATACAGATGAATGCAATTGCATCGGATTACCAATCACAAAAACTATACCCACCACTGAGAAAAAGTTTGAAATTAAAGACTTGAAACCTTTCTCCACATACAAAATCGATATGCTCATGTTGTCTAAACTAGAAATAAAGAGCAATTTAAGTGCTCCTCAAATTGTGAACACCACCGAAGAAGGTAAGCTATCATATCCAGTAACTGTTCATATTTCAACAACACTATCTTTATTCAGCCCCTTCGAAGCCATTGCGGTTAAAAGCCCACAACATCACAAGCAATTCTGCTGTTTTAACTTGGAGTTCACCGGAACATCGTAATGGCATTTTGACGAAATATAGAATAGAGTGAGTAAATATTTATTTAAAAAGTACGTTTTATCAGTTCTATCTATTTATAATGAACTACATTTGGTCCAGTTCACAATTTAGTGGCAATCCAGCTGTGATTATTATTTCTCTCTGTTTTCTGTCTCCTACTCAATACAAAAAAATATTTTTCTTCAAATTTTCATAAACTGAAAATATGTAAATAAATATGTTTGGTGTCTTAAAATGGTTCCCTGTGTAGGGGTATATTCTTACTCTTGCCTTGACAGTAAAGCATCGCCTAACGGAAAAAGACAATAATTGTATCAACTATAACAACGTACACAACTTCCCGCTGAATGTCAAATAACACAACAGTACTGTACAATGATCAATGCTATGTATCTAATAACCCGCAAGGATCTTACAGGCAAAGCTTAATATGGAATCTCTGATGAAGAGATTCAAATTATTACTTTCAAGGGAGTCGGCACTGTAGGGTTTTTTGCAAAAACAAAAAAAAAAAAAAAAAAAACAAATAGAAACCAGGTTTCTTAAAGCGCTAGTGCTTGCTTCTTTGTATGCAATCTCCATCCGTTAAATTTGGTGAATGAATTCCTAAGCAATATGAAAAATGAAGTTAATAGTCTAAATAGTTGATCAAATTTTTGCGCACCGACAGCTACGCAATTTAATACAATAAAATTGCTATTGAAGATCTATCTATTAAAGCATATGCTAATATTTCAAGGGTTCCCTGTAGTCAAAGATAACTGTATCTCTAGTGATTATATCTCGATCAAAAACGGTTTGCTAACAGATGACATCGTGTTTTTTTACACAACTCCGTAACTAAACAATTCACCAGCGAGAACACTTACATTTGAGTACAAAACGGAGAAAGGTTCCATGGCAAATATACCTAGTCCTGCCATATGTTCTGTTACAAATCTAAAACGCGATAAAAAAACCAATATTCATATTGTATTCAAAATTATTTAATTTATTAGAAGACAATATTGGTTATTAAAAAAAAATTGTATTCACTCGAAATGGCCGCCTTTTGCTTTAACACAAGCTTTCAAACGGTGTGGCCATTGGGCTATAGCAGCACGTACGATTTCCATGGAGAGGACTCTGTTCTGGTTAATGCTGTTTTAAGGCTTCCCAAATTTCTGTGGGGAGTCTTCCAAGCCATATTGTCTAATTCTGACCACAAAGCATAATCCAATGGATTGAGATCTGGACTCCCTAAAGGGAGTCCTGCTGCTATATATATTGACTCTGGTTTGGTGGTTTTAGCTTTGTGCGCAGGAGCAGAGTTCTGTTGGAAGATCCATCTACGTCCATTGAAAAGGGTATTGGTTAAACCCTTCACAACACCCTCTAACACATCTTTTTGGTAAACCTTTGCACCAGTTTTTAGGGATGTGACACCATGGTGGGAGACCCCCCACCAAACCATTACGGAAGAGGGATGATGGCCACATTGAACCCTTGGAACAACTTTTTTCGCTTCCTTAGATGAAGTGGCATAAATCTTGTCATTTTGTTTGTTGAAAACTTCTTCCACGGTAAAAATTTTCTCATCTGTAAACAGAATGTTTTCATGGCCATTGTCCGCGTGCCACTGCAAAAGTCGCTTGAATCTTTTCAGCCTAATTTTTTTAGCTGAGGAGTTAGAAGATGCCCCGTGGACCGACGATAGGCTTTCATATGCAGATCATCCCGAATCAGCCTAGACATGGATCTGGTTGATATATCCAACTCCTTGGACATGATTTTCTGCTTTCTAAGGGGATTTCTCCGAATTCTTTCACGCACTGCCTTTACTACCGCACTCGTACGGACAACGCGCGGGCGACCACTTTTTGGCCTGTCTTCTACTCCAGACAATTCGCCGAAGCGAGCAATAGCACAATAAACGAACATTCTTGATATTCCGAGTGGTTTTAGCAACTCGAAAATTTTATGCAACGCTATTACGTTGACTCGATTCTCTTTAACGCCCCACTCCATGTTAATAGATTGCAAACTGAAACAAAACTGACTAGTATTCTTCACTAATCAGTGCATGTGTTTTGAAAAAAAAGTAAACGGTTCTATTCCCGCAAGAAGTTTTGAACGATAAGCGCTGGAAATTGTGTAACAGAACATATGGCAAGACTATGTATTTTATAACTTTGCATCCAGAAAGGAATTATTAGAAACTGGTACAAGTATACAAGAACTGCTTTTAGCTCTAAGTAAAGTAAAGCACAATACACCAAAACTCGAATTTTGCCTACCAATCGACAGTCAATATGAAATAGAGTTTTAAGGAAACTCGTATATATACAGAGTGGGCCATAAGGGTGTTGGCGGTTTAAATATTCAATTTCTCGGTAACGCGTGGCGCGGGTGGCGGGGGGATATGTTGTTCGCCGCTTCCTGGAAATTTAGTCGCCATGGAGCCGTACACGGGAGTGCAGCGTGCATTTTGTGTCCGAGCGTATTACGAAAACAATAAATCAGTGATTACTGCACGACGTTTGTATCGGCATGAACACGGTTTACATGATTTAAGTGAAGTTCCAAGCGCCAATGTGATACGAAAATGGATCAGAATGTTCGAAACAACCGGCTCAACAGTACCAATTACGGTTCGTGGTCGCCCAGTTTCTGCAAGATCAGCCGACATTGTGGAGCGTGTTCGTGTTTCAGTTCACGACGGTTAGAGCGAACAATTATTGCAACATGCTAGCAGACTTTTTGGTGCCAGCTTTGCAAGAACTTCAAGGCAATACCTCGAGGATGTGGTTTCAACAGGATGGGGCCACATGTCATACGGCTAGGGTATCCATAGAGTTGCTGAAAAATGTTTTTCCTGGAAAACTCATTTCGAAAAGGGGGGACATTGAATGGCCCCCACGTAGCCCCGATCCCTCTCCATGCGATTATTTTCTATGAGGCTACCTCAAATCGGTAGTCTACGAGAATAATCCGACCAATTTAGAGCAGTTGAAGAGGAACATTATTAAGGAAAGTAACAAAATACCGAGAACAACTTTTCAACGAGTTTTCCCAAATTTGCGACTTCGGTTCCAAGAGTGTCAAGCAGCCGAGGGAAGCCATTTGGACAACATTACTTTTAAGTCTTAAAAATTCCCATGCTTCTACTTTTTAAAAATACAAATATATATTTTTATGTTTCGTAGTTTTTTTTAATTGAATATTTAAACCGCCAACACCCTTATGGCCCACCCTGTATAAATTAAATATTGAGAAAATGGTGATTAATGTTTTTCTCTTTTCTATTTCCGATTCATTTTCATATTTATTTCCGATACAAATTTATTTATTCATATTTATATATATTTGTTAATTAGTCAATGTCCATTTGTGGACTACGTATTGATGTTTTGTAATTTTTGAGTTATATCGACATAAACAAAGAAATGTATAAAAGTTCCTAACGAACATTTCTCCAAAATACTTAGTAATCGTACAAAAACAAATCAATGAATACATAGGGTAGTGGCGATTATCAGTGAATATTTTTATGTATTAATACCAAAAATTATTTTGAAACGTTATGAAACGCCAAATTGCTATTTTTGAGGTTTCCTGAGAATGAACGAAAGTGTTACAAAGCTGAGCCAGAAATATAGACTTAGAATGCGCAATATTTCTCTCAGAAATTGTTCACCAATTAGGAAAAAGAGGTGAAAGAAAGAAAAAGACACCAGAATTAGAATTTTGAAAAATTCGTTTTCCTTTTATTCTCTGAACTTGAACAATCAGAAATTTGTTAGAACAACCACTAAAGTGGTGAAAAATACAGTGTAAGTAAAAATATCCCAGAGAAAGCGTAGGTGACATCAGGAAGACATCTTTCGAACAAACCAGCAGCACCAGCACAACGATGCTTTTTACATCGTTATGTAAAAAAGTAGTAGGGTTGCCATATGCATAGAAACGGGAAGAATCCCAGGATTTTGGTCTTAACACATTAGAATAGTAACATATCAGATTCTGCTTGAATTGGTTGGTGGAGAGACGAAATTTTTGAACTAAGCGGTAAATTATTCCATAATCTTGTAACACGAACCATAAAAGCCCTTTTAAAAATACTGTTGGAATAAAGTTCTATGAGGACTTGAGAGTTTCTATTCGAAGTGAGATATTGGTAGCAGCATGCAAGATATGCCTGTTGGTTGAATTTAATAATGCAAAAGAATGAACATAAGCTATCAATCGCTAAAAGTATTGACAGCAACATCCAAGAAAGTACTTTTCATACGTTTGATAATCTCGGACACAGCGTGAGTGCTATCTGGTAAAATTACATTAAGCTTTGGGAAAGCTTTCCAAAGCGAAATTTATTTTTGAACATATTTGAACTAAGTAATTGGCGAATTTTAATTTGTAATCAATTCCAAAACCAAGGCATCAAAATGAAGGCGTGGAACTGACAACTGTATTTGGAACAACAATGTTACGATCAACCACACTTTGTTCACGCCCAGGTTGCGGCCCCTAGTATTGATCCTTGAGGCACGCCAGATAAAATACTACGCAGAATAGACCAACTTTTCTGTTTAACAATATATTGCAAGCGATCGGAAGAAACGAAGAAATCAACTTACAAGAATGTGAAGAAAAATTGAATTGTATGTATACTTTTTCACAAAAAATAGAATGATCTATTGAATCAATTGCCTTACTGAGATCTAAAGCAACCAGCATTCCAGGCCGTTTATTGTCTAGTGATCGCCTTATAATATCGGTGAGGCTGATCATGAGGAAAGTTATACTGTGAATAGTAACATGCATCTTTCAAGATGGTCATACATCTAATCGTTTAACAAAATTTCCAGGATTTTAGAAAGAGCACGTAATACAGATATAGATCGATAGTAAGCACAGTTCAGGCCAGATATGTATTTTAGTCTTACAGGTATCACCGCAGCTATCTTCCAGTCTGAAGGGAAATGATAAGTTGTTACAATCGCACTAATTAAATCAAGAATATGGCTACAAAGAGATGGTGAATCTAATAGATTTATTAGGCATTGCATCGATACCAACGGCATTTGACTTAGTTTAGTGTAAATAAATAAATTTCAAATTCATTAACAGTTCTAAAGTTCAAACTATTTCCCATATTATCTAAGGGATAAAAGCAAGATTGATATGTTATACTAGTAAAATACGTATTTAGATAGTCAAGACAATATTACAGATTTCATTATCACAGTTGATCTCCAGCGTTGTTTAAACTGCTAATCATATGGATTCTATTAGCTCATTCGATAAGTCTTGTTGTTCTGCGGACAATTGCACAATGTTTCTAATAAACTAACCAATTTCTATCAGTCTTCTTTTCGAAGAAGGCATTAAGGGATAAGCTCCTTTTTTATTTTAATCCTTTTTTGGTAGGTACAAGGAGGTTGTATAGAGATTGTAAAATTTGGTTGAGATGAGGAAGCTGCATATCAGAATTGTTTGTACTATACAGAGCCGAAGTCAGCATCATTTATATCGCAATTGAGATTATCAGAGTTTATTGCAATGCTAGTGTTTCGGTAACGGATCGGAACATATATTGTACAAGTCTAAAGGCATGAAATGAATTTTAAGGGGAGGAAAATAAAATTGGCTGCTTCGTGCAATTGCAGATTTGTCGCTAAGTAATATATCTATCAATGAACATGAACTTTTATTTCAAAGCAGTGGACATCTTTACCCCCGCAAATATTGTGCAAAGAAACTAACAAATTCAAAAATATGATGGACCCAATTTTTTGTTGTTGTTTTATTTAGCTCTTTGAAGAAAGCGAGTATACACCAGTATGACTCTTCGTTAAACGTATTTGCGACACTGTTCTTGTAGCGGCTTACTGTTTATATTTCGAAAAGGTGATACTTCAAATGAAGCCTACTGTGGTGAATTTCTTCGTCTCTTCTACAATTTCAAAAACTGATAAATTTGTTACAAATACTTCCCAAACCATTGGAATTACAGCCAAGGTTGTGCCATTTGCTATCTGGATACTTTAAACATTGAAGACGGGATGAAAACATTTCTATTCCCTTATGATAATATTTTTTGAACAAAATCGTTAATGAAAAATGCACCAAATGCAAGTGCCACATGAAGCGCATTTAGAAGTCATGTCCTCACTTAAGGCAGCTGTATTCAAGAATGCTAAAATCTAAGACTCCTTCCACTGAAAATATCAAGATATTATGTCACCTGCTACATAAATGGAATTTGTGAGAACTCTTACTTTCGTTTTTTAATATTTACTTTATATCTGCAATAAAGTTAATGCTTATAAAGCGAAACTTTTAATTTGTCTAGCAGGATTTTTACTCACCTAATGGAATTACGGGAACATGAATTACAATATATTTCGTGCAACTTAATAAATTTGGTTATGCAAATATAATTTTTATTCCGGCAGATATAATAACGATCATCACATCATAGATTGCCATGCAGATGAGTCTACTTGTTCATCTAAAGAGATGAAATTCAAATTGGAAAACCTGAGCAGCTACACCAGCTATAAAGTTTACGTAGTAGCGTATACAATTAAACCTTCTGAGCACAGCAATGATATCAAAGTTGACACCTTAGTTGGAAGTAAGTCGCCAACTGGATCGCGTACCATTATACATGTTATTAATTATTCCATAATTTGTTTTTGATGCTTTTAGTACCCTCTAATCCACGCCACATTAAGACGAAGGACAAAACACGAGATGTGCTACAATGGTCTGAGCCAGAAGTTCCTTCTGGTCGCGTCGAGTTTTACGAGGTGGCCATCATTGTGTGGTATAAAGATCTTATGCAGAGGCAGCATATATCCCACGTCATGGGCTCCCGCGAATGTCACTTCCGATTACCCGTTTGCATAGATGCTGATTATCGTTTTACAATTCAAGTTCGTGCCGTAAATGTGGCCAACCGTGATTCAGAAATAGACCAATACATTTTTGCCACAAGAAATCTAACTACCGACGATATCGACCTACCACGTGAAGCCGGCTATTATGCGGAAAATGAAGATTTGAAATGCGAAGGAACCCGTTTTAGTGGAAAGGAACTGTCTGCGCTTGTTCATAAGTTTAGCGACCCTGAAAAATATGTCCACTACAAGTCCGTCTGGGAAAAAGGGCCCGTTACCAATTGTTCTGATACCAAAATGAGTCGCATTACAATGGTTGCTTTATTAGTAGTTGTATCCTCGCTGGCTGTAATGGCTGCCTTCTACGTAGCTCGCAACAAATATTTGAAAATGGCAAACATATCTTGTGCGCTCCCTCCGGGCTTGGAAGCAATGGCGTATCCTACGAAAACTAATGGGGATGAAGGAGACTTTCGTCGCAGTAAAGAATCGTTTTACAACAATGAAAGTCGCCATTTACTTTCCTCCATTAGCCATGATTCGACATATTTTTGTCACAATGGCGACCATCATAACGCTGGCAGTGGAGATATAAATGGTATAACGCCGGGTTCACTGGGTAAAAGTAGTGGGTACAGCGGCTCAGACCATTCCACGGAATATTGTAACGTTGATTTATTAGGCGCTAATGGAGGTGTTATTGAGCAGCCCAAGACCATTGACGACCCCTATATGGTCATGGAACTAATAAAGGCCAATGAAGACACATTGAAGCCATCATCATCTGCTAGTCGCTTCGACCAATTGATATCTCAGTCAGAAAACAACGGCGGATATGTACAGCCAAGTCTTAGTGCCATTGCCGCACTGAGCAAAAACAAAAACACACAATCACCTCCTTATTTCATGCGCAATGAGAATGGCTATATTAAACAAATGCCGGTCGCAAACGCCGGCGAAATTATGCCCTCTGATAATGGCTATATTAAGCCGCAGAATATATTAAATTGGCCGTCTCAGAAATTTCAGCAACCACCAACTACATCGCCGTCGCCAGCGGTCGTGCCAACAATCCCTAAAAATGTGAATGACATTGTGGTAAATAGTTCTGGCTACGTGCCCCCACAAGTGTTGCAAAAGGTTTGTGAACATTCCTTTGTTTTAATAAAAATATTGATTTATCTTTCCCATTCCTTGGTGGTACTTAATTATCGAAATTTCTTCCATTCTCTAGCAGCCTTTGATACAACCGACATCGAATGGTGGTTACACATCACTGGCGGCGTTAGGAAAAGATATCCAACCCAGCCAAACTTCCGTTCCACAGACATTTTTGCGCCGTGGCGGAGGTATTTCAAGTATTATACCCCCAATTTCTGGTTATGTCACGCAAAAAGAGTTGTCCGCTTTCGGCCAGCAGCAACAATTCAATTGAGTACACGGATTCGTCGTGTTTAGTTTTAATATCCTCCTGTACAAAATGAGATTCTGTATTTGTATGCAAGTACATTTCTATAAGATACTAATACCACGTAACACTACTCATCCTAAGTCATCCCCTATCCGCTATTTAAAGTCCGAACACACGACATTCTAATCAAAGGTAGTGAATAACTCTGCTTATATGTTTTAAATGGACATAGTTTTCAATGCTCTTTCGTAATCTACATCTACTATGTTGTAATATATATTGTAATTACTATATTAATTGTTAAAGCCTTCTAGGAAAAGTGCCTTCGTTTTAATTCGCCCACTTCCGCGTCCTACTAAGTGCACATCTGTACTAATTTCGGTATCGTTCGTACAACTGTTTTAAACCATAGCTATTGACAGTTTTACAGATAGCTTTAGTCTTATATATATATATATAATTATTTTAAATAGTATTTTTCCTAAACAAAGTTGCGTGCTTTCATCACAGTGTCTGCAAATGTTTTAAATTCTTATTTAATTTTAAGTTTATTTATAAGCCAAGAGCATGAGTATTCATTGGAAAAAACCTATGTTAGGTCATATTTAATTAACAGTAATTAACATATATAAGAAAAATTACGTATTAAAAAACATGTGAGTGTATTCCTAATTTTGTCATTTTGTGCTTAATAGCAACAACATAACAAATGTGCATATTTTGTGGCCTTATAAACCGATAAGTAAAATCAAAATAAAACAGTTGAACGAAAAAAAAAAAAAAACAACCGACACAATTTTAAGTATATCCATTCTCACATCTAATACATGTATTGAAGGTGTCTTTTACTTCAAATGCAGTACTTAATAACTATTCTTGTATATTACGAGCCCATATTCAAAATAAACATTTTAAAACAACATGTGTGAATTTTTCTGATCTACTCGAGATACAGATAAAAGTATTTTACAGTTTTAGAATATAATAGTAGGACCATGATGAAGTTGTGTATCTTAATACCAGAAAAATATGATCTCCAATATGACGATCTACTTCACTTAGAATTTTTCACTATGTATGTTTTTCGTCCTTAAAACGGGATTATAACTTTAATTGGAACTTACAGCTACTCCACAATATAACGAAAAAGTTAATAACAGATTAAATGTCAAAAATTAGTAACTTCAAGTAATTTAAGAGAATAAGATTTAATAAGATTTAAAGTACTTGGGATGCTTTACAAGTAATGGCTCAAAAAAAGGAAGACAAAATAATAACCATTTCTCTGTTCCGAATGAAAAAAAGATGGTCAGCAAACTATCTGACGGCAACATCAAAGAAAAAAAGGCTCACGCGGATAATTATAGATGAGGAATATCATTGAAATACGCAAGAAGTCTCTTCTTGTAAGTATTTTGCGATGAAGAAAAAATTTTTAATGTGTTTAAAAGTTTGTTAAACTGCCTGGCTACTCTTATTTGAAAGGTCTGCTCATATAATGTTTTGTGTTATGAATAATCAATTTATCGAGTAAATTTAAATAATTCTG
>JAHXMU010000251.1:2989825-2999865 GCA_019455685.1 Philornis downsi
TAAGAAGTGAGAAAAAAACTTTGGAGAAGTGTTTGTTAAAAAATAAAATCTCCCATTAGTATTATGTTGTTGTAATGTAGAAGCAAATCTGACACCTCAGCTTCAAACGCACTGAGGTCTCCAGGGGGCAAATAGCAAGTACCAGTTAAAATTTTTTACTCCAAAATTAGTACCTACTACTCTGTAAAACATAGGGGGTTCCGCCACTGTAAGAGAGAGTATCCAATTTAATGTTGTTTCTTACCTTGTAGTTTGACGGATTTGCATTTTTTAAGGTTAGTGTAAATGTAAAACGAATCCATTCGATGAAATCATGTTGTGGCACCTTGGATGCAGTGGAGTGGATATTTCTTTGGACCGATTATTTTATCGGAATTTAATCGTGAAATCATTTTTAGCAACTCAGTTTTTTCTTTGCATGCATCAAAGTTTGTGCTCCGATAATAGCAAATATATCCTGCCGACTCATATAGTGGCGTCAGCGTTTTTTGTTTTAACTGGTTTTTGTGATACAGGTGGCAGTGATTAAGGCGTTGCCGCCATTTTATTGCTGATGCTAATGGCGATTCCATTAAATTAAGTTCATCACATTGAAAATATTATTTTCGTCCTCTGAAAGTGCTGTATTTTCTTCTAGTTTATAAAGAATGTAATATTTTATCATTTCCATATAAGAACCTGCATGTTAAGGAAATATGTTTATATCATATAAAAAATGGCGGATTGAAACTCATTTTGTTATAAGTCATCAATATACAATCTAGCTTTTTTTGAACTTCGGAAGAAGATTGTTTTCAATTTTTACCAAGCCTTTATATTTGATTTGTATTATATCTATCCAAACATTGACTTATTTTTGGTTTTTATTTTTTCAGTTTAACGGTAATTGATGACTTTTTCAAACTTACATTGAGTCAGATTTTGTCTATCTCACAAAAAATGCAGGTCAGTCTGAGACTTCAATTTATTACGATAAAACATAAGTCTCCCACAGACTTATTTTCTGTAGCTACAAATAAAGGTCTGGCCTTATTCGGCGTTGTTGTTACTGTAAATAAAAAACGTGTAGATATTACTGATCAGCTTGACAATATTACATCTCTACAAACATGAGTTGCTCTAGCCAGAACATGATGGCCGCGCGGCCGGTGGTAGGCCAAATACAAGGAACACAGTATTTGGTACAAATTGGGCTTGAAAACTGTGGGCATGAACTCCTAGTCCCAAGGCGATAAGAGCAACAACATTACAAAATTCATTCAACCAAATGAGTAACATTGAGGAATCCACAAAAGTTGTCGAATAAAAAGGCTAAAAGCTCGGAGACGCACATTGTCAGTGTATACATATGCCATATGTAGACTTTTATACCGTTCATCTGATAGTGATGGCATTTTGTCTGGATGTTCTTTAGAGGTCTGGAATGTTGTAGTTTAGCTACTGTACAAGATGCGGACGCAAATGCGATTTCCGCTCTGCGCACGTATTTTAATTTTTGTAGAAAACAACCTAAGAGCAACTAGCCAAAGCTTCAACACAATCTGATAATTGTACTAACCTGCAACAAGCACTCAAAGACAAATATAAGGTATGTTGGAACATTTCCTACAGTCTCTTAAACTTTTCAACCCACTGCGATGAGTTTTCCTGGTCATTAAAAGCTCCCTAGCAATCTGAGGTACGGCACAGAAACGCATGCATAGATGTTTTCTTTATACTCCTGTACTCCATTGGATCAATTGTAATCAAACTTTGGTACGTAATTCTCTGACTAGCTGGAATAATTTCTTGATTTAAATTCTGTTTAATTCCGAGCAAAAAAAAAAAAAAGCGTCGACAATCTTACCGACTAAATTAATTCAGGAATTAATTTTGGGTAGTTCCCTTTACGGTCAATCTTTGCTATTAGTAGCTGCAAATATTACATCTCTTACATACATATCATAAAACGAATAACGAATAACCTAATCTAACTAACCCAAAATAAATTAACATCCTTTTTCCAGTTATCAATATCTAATTTCTTCACAACTCGGGGTGACAGAGAAATTCAGATTCCTATTTTTTACTTTAACAATCTGTGCGGAACAACACATGTGGCCATAAAAATGTGAAAAGGACGACTTTCTGGTCGTGTGACCGTAGTGAACGAGTTCAATCCCCGGTAAAGCCATCTGTCATTATTTGGGCGGCGGTCATCTCGACGCACTTCCAGTGGTCGAGTAACCGACAAATCTTGTTAAAGCTTCTTAAACTGTAACGTTTGAAATCATCGTTACCACAGTTTGAGGCAGATTCAGCTCCGCTGATCGGTATTTATTTCTTGATGTGAGAGACGAATAT
The DNA here is from genome assembly GCA_019455685.1 of Philornis downsi. Lineage (NCBI taxonomy): Eukaryota > Metazoa > Arthropoda > Insecta > Diptera > Muscidae > Philornis > Philornis downsi. The sequence continues at coordinate 2,992,169 of JAHXMU010000251.1, forward strand.
GTCGGTTCGGAATTGCGTTTTTCGCTTAACTATTTTAAAACTTGTACTCGTACTCATACAGAAATGAGGATTTAACAGATCCATTATTCAAGTGGGAACTTTTCCGCCAGGGGAATTCGTGAGTGATGAAAAATATGATGGAAATTCCACAGAATTTTGATAAAATTTGCTCTTAAAGCATTTTGTTGACTTTTAGCAGAATATTTGATTTTGACTCAAAAATTAAGCGCAGAGGGCTCTAAAGTAACTATCCGAATAAAAATATGTGCTCAAATTTTGAGTTTATTTGAGATTATTATATTATCTCTCTGTGCAGACAGACGTGTTTGTGCATCGGCTCTAGAAAAATAATTATAAAAAAGGTAAAATATACTCTTAGCCAAAAAATATTCAGTCAGAAGACGCTAAATCAAAATTCCCCAATGCAGTGATAATAACATTCAATTTATAATTTTAGTCAGAACAAATTTGGAAAAAAATATAGTTTACATTTCGCATATCTTAAGGCGAAAAGTGCCTATGTGAATATCTCACACTCAGAGAGACGTCAGAGTCTTAACGGCAGAAATGACTATCTCTCAATAAATGCAAACGAGTGTCAGAAAAGTGCATCCCAAAACAAAAAAGATGACAGTGCTTTTCTAACCGCGAAAAATAGTGTCAATATGAATTCCCCCTCAGCTCACATCTCTCCAAACAATGATGACAGTTTGGCAAGTGGACAAAATATGTTGCCGCCTAAAAGTATGCCCGTAAGTACTTCGTATTCCCATGCTCCACAAACAATCAGTTCGCCCCATGTTCAAATTCCGCCTAAAAGTATACCCGATATTTCACCTACCATTCGTGCAAACGGTGATATAGTGGGAACTCTCGCGAATGCTACTCAACCGGCCATATCGACCTCTAAGGGCGCTATACCGAAACAAAAACCTCAAAATAAAACGGTTCAAACTGGGATAGACGTTTACTTTCCCATTCTGAAAAGAAAATTGAGCCCAAAGTCTAGCCAAAAACTTCCAAACTCGAAGTATTCCAGAAGCATCCCTCCCTCACAGGTTGACCCAAGAGGTCAAAATTACTACGCAATTTTGGCCACAGGAGACGAAAATTTGCAATCACAACCTAAGAAAGCACAAAAACCTCCCCCAATATTCCTAAGGGAAGCTTCTCTAACAATCTGGTAAACAGATTAGTAGTGTTCCTGCGCAAGGGGAAGGTGCTGGAGACAAAAGTTCAAACATATACAGAAGAAAAATATCGTGAAGTTTCCAAATTTTTTGACCAGGAACGTAAGAATTACTACACTTACCAACTCAAAAGCTCTAAGAGACTAATAGTTGTAATCGAGGGCATTGAAAACAACGTTCCCATACAGGAAATAAAGGAGGCTGTTGAAAACGAGGGTTACGAAGTGAAATCCATTCACAATATACTCAACAAGTTCAAGGCTCCTCAGCCCATGTTTAAGGTGAAAATAGCGTTTGACTATGCCCACATGAAAGGAAAAAATGAACCCCATCCAATTCACAATCTCAGATATCTGCTTCATCGCAGAGTATCAGTTGAGGAACCGCTAGCGCGCAAAGACCCTCCCCAGTGCTTAAACTGCCAGGAGTTTGGGCATACTGAAGCTTACTGCAAATTACCATCCGTATGTGTGATATGCGGAAGTATTCATAAAACTGCAGACTGCAAGTTACCAAAAACAGATCCCAGTCTGAAGAAATGTGGAAACTGTAGAGGAAACCATACAGCTAATTATAGAGGTTGCCCCGTGTACATAGAACTAAGGCGGAAGCTCTCTCAAAGAAGGCAGGAAACTCCTCAGTTTCAAGTGCCAGAGTTTGAGTGTATCCCAAATCCAGTTCCATCAGTCCCAAATGTCAATTCAGCAACGACGACTCAAGTGACATATGCACAATCTTTGAAAAATCAGGTTCCTCAAGCTCCTCCGCAGAAAAACAATATTGAAACCTCAATCGAATCCCTCATAAAAACTATGAATAATTTCAATTCAAATATGCAGGGGATTATGCAAGAAATGTTACGAAACCAGAATACGCTCTATAAGAATTTGTTACTGGAATGCCAACGGACTCACTCAACATAAGAATGAAGTAGAGATCCCGAGATATTGACATTGTCTTAGTCTCTGAAACTCATTTCTCGTTAAAAAATTGCTTTCGAATAAATGGATACTCAACCTACGATACAAAACATCCCAGTGGCAGAGCTTGTGGAGGAACAGCTGTAATAATTAATGATCAGGTAAAGCACTTCCCTCTACGCGAGTATAAAACTGATCACATACAAGCCACTTCAGTTGCACTAACTGGATTAAACATAATAATTTCTTCCATATACTGCCCTCCCAAATATGTTATAAGCGAAGACCAGTTTTCACACTTTTTCTCTACTCTTGGTGACAAGTTTATAGCAGCCGGAGACTACAATGCTAAACATACCTTCTGGGGGTCTAGACTCGTCAACCCCAGGGGCAGGCTATTGCTGAATGCTATATCGAGTTCAGGCCTAAAAGTTTTGTCTGGAGGTGAACCAACATACTGGCCCACGGATCTCAATAAAACCCCCGATCTCACAGATTTTGCAGTTATGAAGAGCATAACAAGAGAACACATTATCGTTACTCCTTCCCTCGACCTCTCATCAGACCACTCCCCCACAATTCTCACAGTATTTAACATTTCCTTGAACCCGGAAACCTCTTACCATTTTCCAAACAGGCATACAAATTGGTTGAGATACAAGATGTACATAAGCTCTCATCTGTGGCAAAACGTTTCTCTCAAAACACCAGATGAAATTCAGTCTGCCATCAACGTCCTCACTACCACAATGACAACTGCCGCAAACTTGGCAACTCCGCACAAGGTCTATGCTAAAACAAAAAATGACTCCTCATGTCATATTGAATCTCTAATCAAAGAGAAAAGGAAAGCGAGAAGACGATGGCAAAGGCACAGATCTCCCTATCTCAAAGCTCGTCTCGACCAGTACAAGTCAAAACTGAGGTCAACTCTGGATGAAAAAAAATAAATCTCTGAAGCCCGCTACTTATCTCGTCTAGGAGCCACACAAAATACTGACTATAGCCTGTACAAGGCCACAAGGCAACTACAGCGTCCTATAACTCGGGAGTCTCCAATACGGATGAAAGATGGAGGATGGGCAAGGAGTAGTGATGAAAAAGTGAAGAAATTTGCTGATCATCTGGAAGGAGTATTTACTCCTAACTATACAATTTCTCGTGTGAATCCAACGATCATTAGCCCAATGAAAATAAGTCTATCTCTCTTAAAGAAAAATGTTCTCTCGTTGAAAATGAATAAATCTCCTAGACACGATAAAATAACAGTGAAAATGATTTCAGAACTCCCCCACAATATACTCAAATTAGTTTTATTTATATTTAATGCTATACTTCGAATTGGATACTTTCCTCGATCATGGAAGCTGCCTGAAATAATAATGATCCCAAAACCTGGAAAGGAACTGTCACAAATTACATCCTATCGACCCATAAGTTTACTCTCTATTTTTTCTAAACTGTTTGAAAAGATCTTTCTCTAAATGTTGTACCCCCATATTGAAGCAAACCATGTAATACACATGCACCGATTTGGGTTTCGCAAGGGTCATGGGACGCTGGAACAAGTACACCGTATAGTAACCCAGATCAGGAAAACATTCGAAAATCGGAAATATTGCTCAGCTCTCTTAATAGACATCTCCCAAGCCTTTGATAAAGTGTGGCATGAAGGCCTTATTCCCTTTTCTAACGGCAAATACCCACAAGTTCCTGGAGAGCTACCTGAAGGAACGATCTTTTGTAGTAAAATCGAAAGATTCTGTTTCAACTCAAAGAAAAGTTGCAGCAGGAGTTCCACAGGGCAGTATACTAGGCCCCATACCATATACCATCTACACCTCTGACATGCCTGTTCATTCCCTAATTCAAACCTCAACTTTCACTGATGACACTGCATTCATGGGCATTAGCACTAGCCCATTAATGGCTTCTAGGCAACTGCAATCTCATATACACACATTAGAATCTTGGCTCGAAAAGTGGAAGATAAAAGTAAATGCCACTAAGAGTGTACAGGTTACATTCTCTCTTAGACAGAACAATTGCCCAGCCCTCACTATTCACGGTAGTACCATACCCGTTCATAACCATGTCAAATATTTGGGTATTCACCTTGACCGATGTCTCACCAGGAAAAATCACATTGACTCGAAAACCATACAATTGAAATTAAAAATGGTTCAACTCCACTGGCTTATTGACTGCCGGTCTACTCTCAGTTTGGAAAATAAAATCACCATCTACAAAACCATATTGAAGCCAATATAGAGATACAGCATCCAATTGTGGGGAATGGCATCGGCTTCTAACATAAATAAGCTACAGAGAAGACAATCAAGAATACTGCGTCAAATTTGTGGTGCCCCATGGTATATTAGGAATGATAACATACACAAGGATTTAAACATTCCTTATGTTTCCGAGGAAATAAGAAAATTAAGCAGGTTATATATATCGAAATTGTCCTCCCACTCAAATCCACTCGCTCAAAACCTTCAACATTTTCCCGGTCATATACGGCTAAAAAGAAAGGACACGCTACACTTGGTCCGGTGATAAACGGTTCTGCTCGCCAAAAACAAGATCCGGAAATGGCAGGATACCTTAGTTTAAGATAGGATTTAGATTTGAATACTTGTTGTAAATTTCGAAAGAAAGATCCAAAGAAAATAAATGAAAAAAAATTGTGTAAAATTAAAATTTTTTGCTAACAACCCTTTCCAATTAACGATAATCTTTGAGGAGTATCAAATCATTAAGAGAATTTCCAATTTCCAAGTACGTTAAAAAACTACGTCAATAGTAGGTATCAGTCCGCAATTCCGAATACACTTGCACCACACCCCATCTCCCGCCATCACATCATTTCACGCCGACTGGCAGAGAGCGAAACGCATTTTACGTTCTCATCCATTTCATATTTTTGTCCATATTCTTACAAATGAATGGCAACAATGTGCTTCGAGAGCAAATTTTATCCAAATTAGGCGCAATTTGCATCGTCTTGAGCTTGGTGGTATGATTTGAGAGCAGCAACGGAATCGTATGTTTCGATTTTCACGTTTACCTTGTGTGATTTAAGCCAAAGACAATGTGAATGTATAGACGAATTATTTTTCTCTGGAGTGAAATTTGGCATAGTCCAGTGTTTTTGACGTCGTATGTAATGGTATTCATGCATTATCAATTTACTATAATCCGCAATAATAGTCTTCTAAATATGTAAACACGTAACAGATATTTGTGGGAATTTTATTAAATATTGCATTGTATTGTAATAATATTTACCTTAAGCGAAATACCATGCTTTTTGACGATGAAAAAATTCTACGGGACATTTTCTTATTTTTTGTTTAGTTGGTTTCCAACACTGGTATCGGAACAACTTATATGTTTCGTTATAATATGGTCAATATTAAATAGAAAAATTTAGCTTTAAGTTCCACGACCAATTTTTTATATGAAGTTTCACCGTAAAATGCCGTGACCTCAAACACAATTTCCTATGTAAAATGTATGCAAATTCTGTATATGGAATTCCGTTTGCACAAATTTTTTTTTTCAATGGGAAACTTAAAATACATTTGAGCTATGTACCAGGGTTCAATCCGAATGTGCAAATGGAATATTTGACATTATATTTCATAATTGTTTAACAGGAATTTTGACAATTGGTGAACTACAGACATGTTAATGAGGAAGAAGATTTTACAAATTGTTAATGTGAAAATTTAACAAATATTTGACAAATTGTGTTAAATCTGTCAGCGTTGGCCAATTTACTTCACATGCATTCAATTTATAAATCAGTATGTGAATATGCATCAAATGCAACAGCATGTTTAAGCCGCGGCTGATCGTTGCGATCTCCAGTCGTGGCCGCCGACAGCGACAGTTTTGTATCTATTTCAAATTCCGCCTGGGACAAGGCAATTCAGTCTAATTTTATTCTCAGGGCTAGATTTACTAACGTTTGATGCATGGTAAATTATGCAGAATTTAGTGTCATTATCTCAGAGTTCTGTTATCCGATCGATTGTTTCAAATTCTAAAAATCATTATAAATCAATATAATGGACAGACGTGTAAATTACTGCCGATTGTCAATTTTAAATTTCATCGGAAAAATCTATTCTTGTAAACCGGCCAATTTGTATAGGAGATACGAACTTCCAAACGCTTGATGAGGACAAAATTACAATTGAATGAAGCATATGAACCAACTGATTTACATATAAGTTAAATCGTTCATCCGTATGACAGATATCTGATGGTGCGTGGTCGGTCTGTCTATTTTTTACCAAATTTTACCAAGACTTATAAAACAGTGCAACCGTCCAAAATCTAAATTGTTAAAAATTTCCATTAGAAATTTACATAGAAAAGATTGCATTTCTGGAAATCGACCAACTTGTGTGGTAGGTATTGATCTGCCAATGTACGAGTAGTAAAAGCTAAATTTAGTAAAAGTTCCGTGCGTGACAAATTCGACTGTATTCAATGCTACTGGACAAAAGATGTGAACATAAGAATGTATGGTCTAATTCAGTAACTTATATGGAAGCCAGCAGTAAGGTCATGGGTTTAAAGCATTCAGATGGTGAATGGAATATAAATTTTTATCCATGATACGCCGCAAGCGTATGTTTTGCAATAACTCACATTACGTTTTGACAGCATCTCAAAAGCCTGGTCGTTCCACCTGTGTTTTGATCGACTCTTCTGTGCCCAGCCATCGAGTTAGTTGCCAAAAACTTTTCATGCTGGACCATTTGGGTCCATTCGCAAAACTGACCCAGCCACGCTTGACCACGTCGATAGTGTTTTTTTTGGGAGTAGTGATGGCGCGCTACTAACTAGTGGCCCCACCAATTCTCTTGCACAAACTCACTCGGCACTTCTCTCAGCAACATAGACAAATCAACTTCCCCCTTTCCTACAAAAATAATTGGGGTTTGGTTATATCTTTGCTTCATTATTGTACCAATAAAATTTTCGCACAACTTCCAATTTCTCACCACTTGAGCACTTAAATGACCATGACTTCGGGTGGTAATATTATGCCCAGCATAATACCCGATTCGCTCCTTTCTGCGTTCTACTTGGGGCAGTTGTACAGTTCAAAATAACCGTTATTCGCCAAAATCTGATTTAAAAAATAGTGCGCGTCACCATGCTTTCCCTTTATCCACTTTTGCATAATGGTAATTAACCTATCCGTCCATCTTTCTTTTTACTTGTGTTGCCACTTCATCCTAAGGCTTTGAAATGGTCTTTATCTGCTGCTTCATCAGTGTGTTTCTTTCCTCATTTATCTTGCTATATGTCTCTCAGCTTTCCTTCACCTAAACGTCTATTGTCGGAATTCCTGCGATCACTTCTGCCACTGCTTTTGAGACAGTTTGGTACGCATATACGACTCTCAATATACTCATCCGCTGTGGTTTACGCAAGTTATATACAATGTTTTTTTCCTTTTATCTGAAAGTGTACAACGCTACTACAGAATTTTGTTGTTGAAAATCTAGAGAGTTCCGCTAACGATATTTTATCATACCACGATGGCTATTGAATGGAAGATGTT
>JAHXMU010000251.1:3009865-3055363 GCA_019455685.1 Philornis downsi
AAATCAATCACCGCTGTTTCTTGCAGAATTATTTAAATTTACTCGATCAATTCGCACTAATCAATTGATTATTCATAACACAAAACATTATATGAGCAGACCTTTCAAATAAGAGTAGCCAGGCAGTTTAACAAACTTCCAAACACATTAAAAATTTTTTCTTCATCGCAAAATACTTACAAGAAGAGACTTCTTGCGTATTTCAATGATATTCCTCATCTATAATTATCCGCGTGAGCCTTTTTTTTCATTCGGAACGAAATGATTATCGCTAAACTTATTATTTTGTCTTCCTTCTTTTGTTTGAGCCATTACTTGTAAAGCATCTCAAGTACTTAGTTAATTAAATCTTATTATCTTAAATTACTTGGAGTTACTAATTTTTGCCATTTAATCTTTTATTAAATTTTTCGTTATATATGGAGTAGCTGTAAATTCCAATTAAAGTTATAATTCCGTATTTTAGGACGAAAAACGTACATAGTGAAAAATTCTAAGTGAAGTAGATCGTCATATTGGAGATCATATTTTTCTGGTATTAAGATACACAAAGTTTTTTTTTATAACATTAGTATTGTAAAGCTGTATAATGCATTTGTTATTGAAATATGGAGAAGGTACGTTGCAATATTGTAATTTAATCAAATCGGCCTTAAGGCTTAAAATTACAATCCTAAATAAATAAATTAAATTAAATTAAAAATAATACCTATACAGTGGAATAGCGTAAAATACTCTTGTTAGGCAATATTACGTCGACTTTTTTTGTGTATAGAACTTTTTAATGTTATCTTCTAAAATAATCAAATATGTTTCAAAAAGTTATTTTTTTTAAGAACTAGTTTATGTTCTAGAAATTTTGAACGGTAGACAACTATTTTTCACACGTAGTTAGAAAAATGTTACCAATAACTCAATATTAGTTATTAGACTCAATATTGAAATTTGTATCTCAGAAATTACAAATTGCATTGCAATGTTTGTTACCAGAAATCTCATTACAATACTGTTATTTTTAACAACAAAAACAAATTTTTGAGGAATATTTTCGATTCTGAAATGGGAGTAAGTTTTAATGTTTGCCAAAATTCAGACATTTTTCAAATCTCAGTGAATTTTTTCCAGATCTTATATACCACTGACAACCTACGACTTATACCCAAAAACCCGTTTTTGTAATTGCTTGTGAAGTAAAATTTAGTTGCTTATTTAAGAAAGATAAAAAACTTCATCACGGATTTAATTCTAATGTTCCACCCACAGATTACATTGGGATTTCGGAAAAGCTGATAAAAATACGTACATTAGTACGTACTCGCATGTTATTACCATTGCAAAGCGAATTTTTCAAAACAGCTTCAAATCATTGTTATTGAATGTTGTTAAAAACAGCTTTCTAAAAATGGGAAAATATGCTTAAGTAGTATTCGTAGAAGATCTGAAAATACCATACTTTGTGAAGATATTCAAAACTATTCGTCGAATTTGAAGCAGCTCCCCAATGGATATGCCTGGCTTTGTTTTCGTCATTACAAAAAATATTGCTAAGAATTTACCAAAACAACCGATGAGCAGAAAGCGTTGATTCAAATCACTTTGTTTTGAATAGATATACAGTTTTTACTTCATTCTGTCCTCTACTTTTTGTCAGCCAGAACTTTTCACACTTGCTTCTACCTACGATTTCCATCCGCACTCATTCGATCTAGATGTGAACGTACAAGTCAAGTTTTGTTGGTTAGTTAATTTTGTACATCAGTTAATTTTTTTTTTGAGTCTGAACGCAACATTTTTACATTCAGATATCAAATTATCTAAAAATAAAAGAATTCAAAGTAAAAAAAAATTAATTTAAAAAATGTGCGTAAAAGCTCTGTCGAAATCCGTACTTTTTATTTAGATAAAAAGATTAAAAAAATGTTTTAATTAAATGGTGGAAAAATAACTTAAAAAATAGAAAATAAATTATCAACCGTTCTTATTAAGTCAGAATATTTATTGAATAAACTCCAAAGAAATGTTTGAACAGCATAGTCAGTTGTTGATCGAATTTTGCCTAAGGTGCAAAAAAATATTCAAAGACATTGAAATGGGGTTTGAAATTATAATTGGAAAACGAAGTAATAGGAAACTAATGTGTTCGTTGAATGAACTACAATTGTGAACTAGAAATGAAATTATAAATGCTAAAATAAAAAATGTAAATCTCTAGTATGTCTAATGAATGGGAAATGCTTGAAAAGTAATAACGTTGAAGGCTATCACAATGATTAATAAGATTACGAAAATTATATGAAAAGTGGAAGTTTTTTTACTGAGTTGAGTTTTACTGTTTCTTCATTTGATGGTAGCACAACTATAATACAAAATATAAAAAAACGAAAAAGAAATAACACAAAAAAATACAAAACCAGTTTTTTGTTTTGGCATACAAATACAAACAGGTTTTTTGTAAAAACTTTTCCAAATATTTTTCGAAATGTTTTATTTGCGCAACAAGCAATTATTTTCTTACGAGTTTATCAATAATAATACTATTACACAGTGCAACATTTTGAAGGTCATCGTCTGGTGCCACCTTGGAACCCGGATATTTTTGAAGTATATACCGAAACTAAAAAAAACCCCAAAGGACTTGGCCCCAAGACATCGAAATTTTTTTTTGTGGATACCCCAATATTTTCAACCCAGCACGATATTTTGAAAAAATGTATTTAAACATTTAAACAATATATACTTAAAATTACTATAAGAGGTAGCACATCAGTCGGCTTATACCGACTGTTCTTTTTTACTTTTTATGTTACTTATTTTCAAATTTACTTTTTACATATTTTATTGTTGTAACTCTTACAGAAATCTGTGGTGTTTATTAAGAAGCCGTTATTCTTTGGTTGTTGATCGCTTCACAATGATGATACCGAAACGCACTTGACATGCAAAATAAAGAATATTTTAAAGCAATGTTGTTGTTTTTGTCTTTTTAATTTTTTTTTGTTTTTTGATAATTGCGAATAGGCTAGGGAAAAAGGTAGTGTGATAACGATCAGCAAGCAGATAAGATGTTTTTAAAGCTTTGATAAAAGTGCGAAAAAACATTTTTCAAGCAAAATATAAAGCAGTGAACGCAATATGGAAAATAGCCGGTGTAAAAACATTGATCATTTTTGTTTAGTTTGTGGCCATATGGTACCTACAAGTGTACAAAGGAAAAAGTCTACTCCGGAATTTAAGCTAGCTTATACAGGCTATTTCGATGAGGTTTATCCAAGCGGTGAAGACTATACGCCAAATACAGTATGTGGCACTTGTTACTCCCGCCTTTTGGATTGGTACCATCGACGAGATAGAAATTTGAGTTTCATGAAGCCGATGGCGTGGATAAAAGACGAAAATGGACACGTCGTATCCAGGTGTTATTCATGCATCAATTACTCCCCTAAGTCAAATAAACAAACGTTGAAGTGCAAAAAATATGTGGGCGCTTATACTGGCATACTTCCGATTCCAATGCATGATGGTGCCGAACCACCCAAGCCTCCGAGTCCGGATGCTATGTCCACATGGACAGCCAATACGGCTTTCACCAAACAAACCGATTTCCAAGATGCCGATTATGAGCCTGATGTTGCAGACGATAAACTAAAACCGCTCGCACAAAACGAAATGGACTATCTTGTGGCTAAGATGGGCTTATCACAGCGGAATTCAGAGTTTCTAACCTCATTTTTGAAGCGCAGAGGTCTTACAGAGCGTACCGTTAGTGCCTAATCGTACCGGAGCCGTTAAACCGAGTTCCAGAAATTTTACACCGTCGATGCAACGAACACGTTTACCCACTGCACTGACATCGAAGGTTTAGTAAATCAGTTGGGAATGGCGTATGCTTCTGATGACTGGCGATTGTTTATTGACGGGTCAGTTTCAAGTTTAAAAGCTGTGTTGCTGTTTAAAACAAACAACAAGCCTTCAATTCCATTAGCATATGCCACTAATATGAAGGAAACCTATGAGACTTTGGGTAATATATTGATGAAAATCAAATATGAGGAGAACAAATGGAAAATTTGTTGTTTTACATTCTACAGGTGTCCTGACTGGGCCGGATATCAGGAAGTTAATGAAAAACGATGAATTTACAACTGTGAATTTACAACTTACATATAATCACCGAAAAGCATAGGACGCTCTTAAAGCTGTGATTCAGAACGTTTTAGGAAAGCATCGAGCAGAACCAGATGAAGCTAAGAAATTATTGGCAACAATGCTGGAATATTTTGAAAAGATAAATGTCTCCATGACGCTAAAATTGCATTTTTTACATCAACATCTTGATGTTTTCTTAAAACAATTGCCCTCCGAATCAGATGAACAAGGGGAGCGATTCCACCAGATCACAATGCCAATGGAAAAAAGGTTCAAAGGCAAGAAGCTGGACGCAATGCTCTCTGAGGTTTGTTGGTGGAGCCACAAAGTATGCCTGTATGAGGATGATGACGTGGAAGACCCAGGAGACACTGAACTTAGAGATGTGTCTTTGGATCCTCTTTCTTCGTCTAGCAGTGCAGTGTTAGACCATGACCTTCAACCACCACCAAAAAAATTTAAACCTTAACAGTCATCAGTAGCGATAGCAATTGTCTGTTATTTATTTATTTATTAGGTTAAAATGATATTTTTTCCTATTTTGATAAATTTCATATACAGCGAAGTAAATTTTTTGGTGAAAACATCATAAAAAATAGCCTTTTTTCCCATATTTTTGCAATTTTCATGCACTGGATGCAATTTTTTTGGCTCGGTCTATTTGAGGGGTTTTTTGCTCTTGTTTAGATCTACAACTTTGCTGAAGACAAAAAAACAAAATTCCGAACGGTTTATGAAATATGGACTCCGTAAAAATGGTCCTTTTTTTCAAAAAATCGTGCTGGGGTGAATATATTGGGGTATCCATAAAAACAAATTTCGATGTCTTGGGGCCAAGTCCTTTGGGGGTTTTTTTAGTTTCGGCATATACTTCAAAAATATCCGGGTTCCAAGGTGGCACCAAATTATGTGTTGCACTGTGTTATTATTATTTGTTTAATTGCGCATATCAAATTTGATATAAAAATATGCAATTTTCGAAAATTTATCCGATTATTTTAGAAGTGTGATTACGTAATTTTTATATTAAGCTTTTAAATTTTTGGTTATATTTCAGTTGAGTAACTTTCACAACTCAGAAATATAATTCACACAGAGATTTCCGCTTGTCTTTTTTCTAATGAACAAAAAATATTATTAGAATATTTAATTTTACATTTTAATTAATATAAACACATAAGAACATATAATTTTTTTTATTAAAATTAATTTGGATATTAATTAATATTTTGGAGTTTATTTTTTTAATTTTTTGAAAACTACTTTATTATAAAACAAAGTTTTTGGCTTTGATCTTGTTCGATCTTTTATTTAAAAATACAGAAGATTCCCCTGCTGTCTATGCGACAATCTCAGATTTCCACTTAAAAACCAACCCAGGGTGAAACTATTCCAGAGTAACCCAAATGAATAAAAACACTGGTCTACAAAATGTAGAAAAAAATTGACTGCAGAAACGAATCATGTTTTTTATCGCATGCTGGCAATACTGTAAAACAGTCAATACTGACACTACAATTTCACAGTTATTAATTTGAGGGAAGCCCACATTCATTCTTAATCTTCTTAATAGGAGCATTTAAGCATGCCAGGGAGATCGTGTGTTACTGATTCAAGTTATTTTTGCTTTGTGTGTGGTAAATATTTGGTTAGAAAAAAAGGATATGCAATATCAGAATCATTAAAATATGCACATTTACATTATTTTCGTTTTGCTATCAGAAACTTGAACCAACCGTGGACACCAAAAATGTTTTGTAATGGTAGCAGAACTGTTTTACACAAGTCGATTTTTCAATTCCAGAGTCAAAAGAGAGAGAGTCAAGTAACCACCAAACCGATTGTTATTTCTGTTTAACAAAAGTTGCTGGATTGAATATGAAAAATCGAAAAATATTACTTACGCGAATGCCCCATTGGTTTGCAAACCAGTTCAACGTCCACCAAATAATCCATTACCAGTCATTCCCAGTGCTACGAACAGTGAGTCCGAAACATCTTTCACCAGCAGTGGTAGTTTGTATCAGGCTGATGATGAACGCCATTTAGTGACTCAAGCTGAGCTAAATGATCTTATTCCGGATTTACATTTAACGAAACAAGACGCAGAATTACTAACTTCACGCATGCAGCGGTGGAAACATTTTGCAGTTGGGACAAAAGTAACAGCCAAAATTGAATTGAGATTATTTTTTGATGGCTCTAAGTATAGTTTAAAGGCTCCTCTTTTACATAATGGGAGTGAAAAACCACCCAAACCAATTGCTCATGCGTTACGAATCAATGACTGAAATTTGACATTACTCAAATGCAACGATAACAAATAGAAGAAATTAAGTTAAATTAAATCTGTTTGAAGTCGTTGACTTGTTGACTGATATGCAAGGAAGTTTCACAAAATATTGCGTCATTGCGTCAGAATAGGGTCTCCAAAAAGAACTGAGTATTAACCAGGAAAACGAAACATTTCAAATAAATCATTAATTGATCTAAATGACGTTCTTCTGCCGCCATTGCACATAAAATTGGGCCTTTTCAAAAACTTTGCCAAGGCTCTAGGCAATGATGGTACAGCAGTTAAATATTTGTTAGCGGTTTTCCCTAAAATTGCATATGCTAAAATCAAAGAAGGCATATTTGTTGGCCCTCAGATCAGGAAGCTATTGAATGATGACAATTTTTCACAATGTTTATTGGAGAAGGAATATGCAGCCCGGAAATCTTTCAAGAGCACCGTGAACAGTTTTGTTGGAAACAATAAGAGTGAAAACTACAGACAAATTGTTGCTGAATTATTGAAAAATTATCACGGAATTGGTGCACGAATGTCATTCAAAATGCATTTTCTCCATTCGTATTTAGATTTTCTTCCACAAAGATCGACAAATCGCGAGCCCGTCTGTTAAAATGCATAATGCTCGCCTTGACCAAATTAAAACCAAGCCCTGCTGATGCACACAGCTTCTTGAATCTATTGATTTTTGCCATCAATCTGGACATAGCCACCACAAAATCCCTATTATTCACAACCAGAAAGAAATCGTCCGCGAACTGAAACAATGTACAAAACTCATCATTCGCCTGATGCAGGTCTATTGTCAAAATATTAAATAACGTAGGACTTAGAACACTACCCCGCGCCAACCCATTATTAACCATCGCCTTATTCCTACCCAAACACAATATTCTTCTACCCAAAAAGTTCCCAATCCAACTTATGGTGTGAGTCGAAATTTAGCGATCTTAGTTTACCACTCAGCAACCTGACATCAGAGTTATCAAATGCTTTCTCCACGTCAACGCATAAACCCAAGACATGCTCATCCTGCGCCTTTAACGAATACACATGATTGATTACATCATTAATACACAATAGCGTGGACCTACCCGGTTTAAACGCGTAAGACCGCCCAGGCAATAGACGTTCGCTCTCCAACTTCTCCAGCATATACTTCTTTAGCATCTCCTCCAAAATGTTAAGAGGCGTGCACAACAACGAAGTAGTTCTATAATTTGCCACATCCCGTGGATTCTTCCTTCTCTTCAAGACCGGCATAATTCTGATGGACCTCCATACTTCAGGAAAAACCATCGCCAGCCAGTCCCTTCGAATAACCTCGAACAACGACCGTTAACCGATCAACGTCAGATTTCTAATCAAATCATATGTAATCCTATCAAGGCCAGCAGCCAAAAACGGATTCCTAGAATCATGAAATTCGAGAAAATCATCAAATTTGAAACCGGCCCCAAAGGCACCACCTCGACACCTCTCATCCCTCCTCTGGCCTGGGACGACACTTTCAGCCCCAAAGACTCCCGCCTCCCCGACTCCAAAATACTGTCCAAACCCTCTTCACACCTCGAAAGCGGTGCCTCACCACCAGAAAAATCGGTCACACCCCTCGAAACAGGCACAGCCACCTCAGAAGACGACAAATCTATAACCTCATTCCGAACAATCCGCCTCGACTTAATGTACTCCTCCAGTTCAAATTGCGCTGACTCAAACAAGTCTAAATTAGCCATAGTTTTGTTGCACCTGTACTTGGTCCTGGCAGCCTGTCTCCTATTAAAAAGAGAGGAGCATTTAGCATCCCACCACTGCTTAGGAATGTACTTATTCCCCGGCTTAATATAAGCAGTATGCTTACCATACAAATCTTCAATAGAATTCCCCACCCTAAGATTACGAAACTCCCCACGAATTCTTGCATGACAAATCTTCCTCGTGTCCCTCGGACAAACTTCCGGTTCCAAAATGTCTATAATTATAGGTCAATGATTGCTACTTGTTAACTTATCTTCCACCACCTTCCACCTGGCTTTCATTGAGACATCATTCAAAAAAGAAACATATAATAAAAAAAAAAATGCACATCATTAACATCACACATTGCCTTGTATAAAAATTCCCCGCTGGGATCACTGGACACGTTCCCCCAAAAACTTGATTTCGCATTTAAATCCCTAACCATCAAAGTAGGATTAGATCGCGTTCTCGCCACGCTCAACACCTCCAGAACGATCTCCCTGAACAAAGCCCTCCCCGTATTAGGCGGAATATAACAAATAAATACATTTACATTTTTCTTAAGGTTGAGCGTCGAGAAACCAATACACTCACCCAAGTTCAACCCCCCAAACAACTAAAAACGAATCGTCCTCTTAACATGCACTCCAACACCACCATACCTGTCGTTCCTATTTCTAGGTATAAAATTATAGTTACAAAGATTGGATGAAGTGTTATCCTTGAACCAAGTCTCACACAACAACGCAATGTCTATATTTTTCTTTTCCATGAAAAACACCAACAACCTCTTATTATTCACGTTCCTCAAACTTTGAATGCTATACTGAAGAATCCTCATGACTGGCCTTTTGTATCTCTAAAGAAGGCTCCCCTACAACATTATTTTTCTTCCTCGAAATCGCCATTAGGTCCATCTTATTCAAACTACTATTTACCTCTTTTCTCAATTCCGTTATAAACTTTCTATCCTCTACATTAAGTGCGTCAATAAACTCGCCAATTTACCGCTAAGACCACTAATAATCTTCTCCTGTTCCATCAAATTGAGTCTCTCCGCCGCCTGCAAAGCACACCCGTTCGGCCCGGTGTAAGACTCTTCCCCATTTATCACCCTCTGATGTTTTTCCCGAATCTTCATGCTGTTTTCCACCTCATTTCGACGATTTTCACTGACCTTCACCACTTTAGCAAACGACGTTCTTGCATGCAGCAGCGTAGCAGACGCCTGCACATTGCTCACCATTCTGCTACCCGTTGATCGACCCAAAGCTCTCCCCTGCGCACTACCCTCCGGTAGTGGCGGGAAACTTACATCCAAATTCTCCGAAAGAATGTAACACTTATTGGAAAATGAGGTAGGATATTTAGTCTTCGTCTCCATATACGATAAATTTTTCATAGTCATATGACGTTTAATACTCCTTGCTCTTATTCTTGCCGGACAATTCTTATAAGTCGGAGGATGGTCCTGACCCCAATTCGTGCATAAAGGCTTCTCTTCACACCCATCCCTCACCTCATGAGGTTGGAAACACCTACTGCAGCACCGAAGTCTTTGCTTACAATGTTGAGCAAAATGGTTAAAACGAAAACAGTTATAAAACTGCTTAAAAGGCACATAATGTTCCACCTTAAGAGTAGCAAAAGAATAGAAGGTGACCTCAGGCGCAACTCCTGTCTCTTGAACAAGATTTTCACCCTCCACGTATTCGTAGCTTCACCATTAACTCTCCGAGTCGCCCTAAATATTTCAAGGATCGGGGTATCCGACCAATATTCACTCATAAGTTCCTCAACATCAATATTGGGATCCACTGGGTAAAATATACCCATTTTTGAAACAAAATGTGCTAGGATCTTGGGCTGAAACCCACCCTCAACAACTCTCCTGTCTTTTACAAAGACATTTGCCGACGCCGCGTCCTTAAAAGTAACCTCACCCCATCCAAACCCGATCTTCTCCACATTCAAAATATTTGCTATGCTCAGCGATTTGAGAAATGTAGCAAAATAAATCAAATTAAACGCCGCCCGCACGCCATTTCTATCCAAAATATCCACATACACCAAAAATGGCTTCAAACTGTCCTCATCATAAAAATACTTGTTCTCAAACGGAATATTCTCCGATCTCCGTGAAGACTGATGACTCGCAGAGACAGAGGCAGAAGAATCCTCCACACTCACACCGCCCGAATCACCCCCCTCAAGAACTGCACACTTACTCCTACCCTCTGAAACTTCATCTCCGATGACGCAACAACCTTCCGTCAGGTGACGTATCAACAGACTCTTTAGGCACGGGGGTTACAAACCCGCCATCCACTACTAAAAACTTATTATTTTTTAAGCAGCCACTACTACTTCTGTCATCACGCTTACCTTTTTCCAACTTTCTCTTAGGCCTTCTTGATCTATCATCCGGAGGCTCGTTGTCCTGCTCCATCCTTCCCACGATCTTCTACTATGGCGCACAAAACAGCAAAACCAAACCTCGGCAACCCAATTTCTAAACCCCTAACATTTATTTCCTTCTTCTTCTTCTTAAAACACAAAAACTCTTTCTACTCTATATAACCGTAAGATTTTCCTTCCAACGCCTCAATTAATCCACCCAACTTCTAGAGCTTATAACACATAAGAATGTTCCAAAGCGATTTCCGCCAAAAGGGAATATGCCCAGGGGTACTTAAACTCAAACACCCCAAATCGCACCTCTAACAAAATCGAAACTTCCACACACAACATATACATCCCACTAACGGGAAACACTAGACACACGGTACAACAACTTGGCACCAAACAAACACTTCTCTACAGCCCTAACTAAACCGATTAGGAAATGTCCAAAGTGCGCACTCCAAACGATATTGCCGGACCAAGAGTTAAAACAATAATCTAAGACTAGCTTTGAATGTAAATAACGCGTGTATATCGAATCTCAGAAATTTTTTTCTAAGTACTTCTGATATATTTCACACCATAAATTACAATAGTTCCAAAGATAATGTATATGCATAGATAATTTATTTCGCTCTGGAATTATTTACAGATTATAGTAAGTTGATCAATAATGTATAAATACTAAACGCTAAACTATTAAAGTTCCACGTTGGGAAAGAGAGCTAGAGAGGGCAAAATTACGCTCTTGAATGAATGTTAGAAGCAAGCGAAATTCACTCCAGAGTGAAATAATTGATCTATACGTATCCATTGCATTTAATAGTACGGCCACAAAAAAAAAAAAAAAAAAAAAAAAAAACAGACTAACGTCGCTTTTCCCTCTTGAGTGAGACATTTTGATCGGCTGGGAAACGAGCTAATACTGCTCTCTTGCTCACTCTCTCTGTTCAATATTTTGATTATTTTGCATATTTTTTATATTTTTTTTATAGATTATACTAATGTAAATTCTAACATGTAAAAACCATTTATAAAAATCTAAATAATCAAAGTTTCACGTTGTGAAAGAAAGTGACTGTTCTTAAATAAATATAAAAAATATATTCCAGAGACAAAATGGTCAGTGTCTGTAGTTTTTCTCTATGGTACGGCGCAAAAAGTGTTTTCGGCGTTTTTTACAATTTGTTTGGTTTTGTTGAGCAAAGAGATTGCATTAAAATTTGTGGACTGGCCGCGGGAGAAAAGAAAGCAAGATCAAAGAACGAGTAGAAAACGTCGCCTGTCGCCCGATAATCAGTGAAGAGATGACTTCTGGCTACCAGGTCGTAATAAAACATTAACATTAAAGCGGAATGAATATTGTAAAAAAGGTGAAGCAAGACCGAAAAGATCTCGTCAAAACCGCTCAAAAAGCAAAGTTTTGCTAACAGTTTCCTTTGATTAAAGGTACAGAATGCCTTTAGTCATTTTTTATAACATGCTCTGTGATTGTCTTTAAATATGTCCAGGAGTTTTTCGTTTGGCAGTCGCTTTTTTCGGTTATTTATTTGCAGTATTATTACAGAATTATAATGTAATACAGTCGATAAAATTTTAAGTGACTGCAGTCTTGTATTAGGCATTACAGTGGAAAAATGTAATTTCGATAAATCGACAGTGATCTCTATATTCTTTCTCAGAATTTAGTTCATCAAGCGCACATGGTGTGCTAAATTTAACTAATGTCGGTACAACTGTTTGCACGTATGACTATATGGGTTAAATCTATAATTTTTATGGAAGGTATCAGTAGAAATATGGTTACTTGGTCGATTATTTTTAAATTGAACATAGTAATGTAAATTAATATCATATAATGAATTGGATATTACAGAGGAAATATTGTAGTTTGGAAAGTCGGTCAATTTGTATGGGAGCATCGGAAGGGAAGTTGCAGTTCGCTCCGTTTGCATTCTGAAGACTTATTTTGGCAAGCGCTCAACGTATACCAAATTGGACTAAATATGGTTCAAATAAATAATAAAAATAAAAGATTTTAAACGAAAAATATGTGTGTTAAATCGCTCATTTGTTAGAAATTTTTTCAAATGTTGTCATGCTTATAAACAAATACTATCGACAAAAATGAAAGTTACTGCGGTTAAGAATTGTGAAGTTAAAGGGAGCAAACTGCATTTCAGAAATTGTTGAATTTGCATAAGGGGTCTGAGAAGGGGTGGATCTTTGTAACTCATTTACATTCCCCGGCAAATATCAGGCGAAATATTAAGCTGTACCAAGTTTTAAAAAAAACATTTAAACTACTAAGTATCGTTTCTCCAAACGTGTTTCACGACTAGCTTACAGACAAGATAACTATCGTAAATTATTGTGAAAATTCATACAACTTTGCGCAGATTAATATTTTGGAGGAAAAAGAACACAAATGAGTCATCTAATACCTCTCAAATGTCTTTCATTCAAAGGTACTAAATTCAGCATAATTTTGCACGCATAAAGCTTTCGAAAAATTAGGTATAATAATGGAAATTGATTGCATAGTCACACCGCTTCTTTTGCCTTCCACACAAATTGGCCGATTTACCGAAATTCAATCTTTATTTCTCAATTTTTTTACCGGTAGGCTGCAACAACCCAGACTCCACACAAAACGTTTTTTTAACTATATATTTTTACATTCATAAATTTCAGTAAACTGCAACAAATTCTGTCAAATTTGCAAGCAAATGTTGTTTCCCATGCAAATTTATCGATTTACGGCAACTCAATCCTTTCCTTGTGATTTAAAATTAGCATGCTGCAAAAATTAGTTCTGAGAACGTAAATAGACTGCAATGATCGATTATCAAAATCAGTGGTGCCTCTATAACATCTATTCGGAAGGCTTCAATAAGTTATACTTCAGAGCAATACTTTATACTTTACTTTCAGAGTAATACTTTATAAGAACTGATTGATTTTCATTCCTCCCATTCTGACATCCTGAACAATTTTGCACCAATACGAAAACGCTTTTATTGAGGGTATGTATAAGACGGTTCATCTGACTGAAATTCTGTCCTGGGTTCCCTAAAATAAATGTATTTTTCCTATTCTTCCCTTTCAATTTTTAAACAATTATTACTTTCCTGTTGTCTGTAAGTAAATCAGTAAGTCTGTTGTACATTTAATAAGCATACACACCACTTAAAAGAATGCCACAATAACACAACTTATTTCATTCAACAATTTAAAACAATCAAACAACAACCATGCTCAACGATACAATCACAATCTGGTAACCTTACATAGTATAACACTTATGAATTTTGTCTCAACTGTGACTACCAGCAACTTTGTAAGTATCCTGGTGGTTTTTTATCATATCTTCTCCCGAAGGAGTGGAAAAGTAGAACATGCAAAACAGAGCTTTAAGTCGACACAAAATTGCCGGTCGCGGTGGCGCGACTGGTTTTGGTCGGCGGCAGCTGGAGACCGTAATGACGGGCGGTATTTTAAACATTGACTCACGAAATTTTATTATTACAAAAAATAGTTATCCTGCATAGCTCATTCACACGTATGCGACAGCTAATTAGAAAACTATTCATTGCGGCCTAAGGGTTGTAGTCGGGATCGATTCAATTACTATTTTAATAGACTGCCATGTAAAAATCTGTTCGAAAAATTTAGCTTGAAATTTCACGACTTCCGCGAAAAGTTAGCATAGTACTAGCCTTTAGAGCGTAATTGGTATGGTTTGAGTGCCGCATTTATGTTGTTTTTTCTTTTTCATTATTCACGTATTCCCCCGGTGGTAATGTTTTGTCACCTAAATAAGGGGTCTGTTAAATCTTCATTTATATATGTAATACAAGTTTAGAATGGCTCAGCTAAATATGCAATTCGGAGACAATGTCTTCAGCGGCTTATGGAAGCCGATTTAAATCGATTTAACTCGATGTAATTGACTTAAATCGATTAGCGGTTGAGATGCGCATATAAATAAAAATTTTTGCATCAAACGCAGCAACGAATTTACAGAACTTTTTCAAATATTTTCTTTTCCTTTTCATTTTTTTTCAATTTTCTTTTAATTTTGATCGAGGAGTATTATTTCCTTCAACTCGCATCCCAATGCAAATATTGTCAAAATTATTGAAAATATCACGCTGATAGCAATTTAGTTAGATATCGTTATAAGTACAAATTTCGTAGCACAAAATTCTTCGGTGATTTGCGAAATTTATACATCATCACTGCATCAACACCCGTGACTTCACTTTCCGATGGCAGTGAACGTTAATAACATTGCAGTTATTATTAGTGCATTATAATTAATTTGTAATTGACATTCTGGGTTGTATGCAACGCACAACCAACTAGAAAGCTTGTTGCCAGCTATCCTCTCCAATCAATTTTATTTTTCGCAATAATATCTTCCTGGCTTTATGAAGGCTGTGGCTGTTGGTGTTGTGGTTATAATAAATTGTCCATGTCCCAGGACATGCACCAGTTCCCGACTGTTTCTGTAAATACATACATACGAATACATTTGGCTGCATGAGTGGTAAATTCTTGCAAGAATTTACATACTCGTACGCATCCATATAAGCGGAAAATTAGTTTATGGATGCGTGATAATTTGGGTCAATAACAATTCAATATGTTCCTTAAATCCCTTTTAATCCATGTGCTGGCAATATTCTGGAATATGAAATCAAATTTGAACAAATTCACATGATGTACTCGTGTGTGTCTTTACATCATTACATGGTGGCGGAATACACAAGGCCTTCCCTCCATAAAACATATAGAATGTTTTATTTCGTAATCATAGCAGCTTCCAATATAGCTTCCACTTGAAGGCATTATAGGGCGTTCCATCTTTGTTATACAAATCATTCATTCTAGTGGAAGGCAGCAATGAACGTGTCCATCGATCCTGGTGTGTTTTCTTTCTTTACATTTAATAGATGTTAGGAGGAAATTCGCACCTAAAATATCAATCACGATGGTTATATTATTTAATATCTAACACTTCATAATGTACTTTGTGGTAAAAAAGTGTCCATGATTTGTTAATAAAACGCATAATAATTATTATTCATACCAATTTTTTGTATCGCCTTCAAAGTAGGCCCCTTTTGGAATAATTTTCTTATGTCGATGAATAATCCAATCATCCAAACAGTTGTCAAACGCGTTTTCCGGAAAGAAATTGAGTTCTCGCCGAGAATCCTCTTTCAAGCCTTCTATCGACTGAGAACGGTTGGCTCGAAGTGGCAGTTTGAGTTTTGGAAAGACAAAAAAGTCAGCCAGCGCCATATTAGATGAATGGTGGCTGTTCGATGATATTTGTTGACTCTTCTCCAGAAATTTGTCCAGAATGACATTTATGTGAGAAGGTGAGTTGTGGTGATGCAAAATCCATTAGATTTCTTTCTACAAATCTACGAATCTATGAAATTTCTCTCTCTCAACGCCCAGAGAGTATTCTTTATTTCCTTTCTGGCAAAAATTGCGAGTGCTTGATCGACTTTGACATGATATTTTCGGTTTTGGGTCTGTTAGAAGGCGCCATTCCGAATCTTGTTGACTGGTTTGCATTTCAAATTTGTAAACTCCTCTATTACCACTAGTTATAATGCGTTTTATGAATGTGGGGTCGCAGTTGGCTCATTCTAGCATCTCTTCGTCTACCTTTGCGCCAGTGAGGAGGAAAATTCGAAGGAAATTCACGTTTTTCGGAACTATTCGAGTGGCAACGCTTTTCATACCTATGCAATTGAGTGAAACAGTACGAGTCGATTCGTGATACATAGAAAGTTCAATGGCTATCTTTCGTCTACTCAAACGATGGCATTCAGCCACTACTTTATCGATGTTAACTTCAGTTGAGCATGTTAACAGCCGACAAGAGCGAGGTAAATCTTCCACCGCATCTAAACCGCTTTTGAATGCATTGTACTATTCATATGCACCTGTTTTTGATAAAGTCGATTCACTATAAACCTTCTGTAACATTTTCAGCTACTTGGCTCACAGAATTCCTTTTGCAATATAACATTTTAGAAGAATTATTTGTTTAATATTCTTACCAATAGTAAAAATCGAAAAACACATCTTGAGACAAGTTAATAAAACTAACCATTTTAAATAGACTAAACGACATGTCGCCCACTAGGTCTGCGTTAGTACAGAGGACAGTTGTGCCAAATTGGTAAAGAAAAGAATTTTGACGATCCATTTAAGCGGACTTTTTAAATGATCAGATGATCACATTCGAATACGTTTGTTTAGCGCAAAATCAACTTTTAGCCGCATCTAATCCCTTTGCCGATTTGCAGTACAAGCGACAAATTTGTTCAAAAGTTTCTGAACATGCCGTTGATTGACTGAATTTTTTAATTGTTCCAAAATTTTTACAATGTCTTGCAAATAATGTGTGTTATAAATAATAGAACTGATGTTCCATAAGCCATTATACTCGTGAACCACCTTTCGTTTGCAGTCGAATGACGCAACTGTCTACATTTGAACAGAAGCCTCCTCAACGGAGGAAAAATATGAACCTACCAATATATGGGTTAAATTATGCAACTGTTATGGGAGATGCAGGATGCGAGTATGGTTATCTCTTCGATTTTTTCTAGTCTTATCGAGCATAATGGAATTGACAAAAATTTAAGTAACTGTTGTCTACGATTTAAGGATTTCGATAAATCAGTCAAAGTAAGAAGAAATCGGTGCAACTTCCTAAAAGATAAAGTAGATGAGCGTATATGGGTTAAATCAATCATATGTTTGGGAAGTACTAAAAGAGGCATGGTTAGCTGGTCGAGATTTTTCTAGTTTTACAATCCATTATAAATAAATACGATGGAAAATTATGTAGCCTTTTATAATTGACGAACAGAAATACAGAGGAACATTGAATTTTCGAAATGTAGGTCAGTTTTGTGGGAAATGTCAGGAGGGTGCGGCAATGCGCTCCGTTTTAATGCAAACGCTTAATATGTATCAAGTTTGACCAAAGAATAAGAATACATGGGTTGAATCGATCATTTGTATGGAAGGTAATAGAAAGAGCGTCATTTTTTCTCAATTTCCGAGCATTATAAACCAATATAGTGGGCAAAAACTTAAATTGTTGCCATCCAAAAAGTATAAGCTATAGGGAAAAAACTGAATTTTTGAAAATCGGGAGGTTCCAGAATAGCCAGGCCGATAAAACGCATTCACAGGCAAGATATTAGGCCATGCCAAGTACCAACAAGTTTCATACAGATTTACGACAGTTATCGTGTGTTGTAACCAGTCAGCCAGACAGGCGCTTAATCAGCTTAAAGGTATGAAGCATATTTAGTCAAATTATACTTTGTACTTTAGACGCTTTCTTCTGAGCATCACATTTTCCCTTCATTTTCACGAGGGAAAGTACAATGACAGACAATGTAATGCAATCAATTTAAGCTATAGATAATAGGCATTCTCGTATGTGTAAGCTGACTTCCTGTAGTTATCTCTCAGTAGATACTATACAGGGTTTTATATTTATTTTTGTTTCTTTTAGTTATTTTCGCTATAACTCTTAACACTACGTGAATTCCGAAAAGTCCGTTATTTTCCGGAGTGGTCGTTTCCTTTCCGATATATTAACACATTTATATTTTAAGAAATTTTAGACTTTACTGATTAAAAAAAAAAATGTCACTCCTTTGGAGTCAAAATTTTCCAGATTGAACGCACCGTTTTCGAGATATGGATATTTTCCAATTAATTTTTTATTTGTTTATTTTTTAACACATTTAATATGTAGGAGGTACCAAGATTTTTGAAAATCATCAAAATTTGATTATTAACTTTTCTTATTTTTCGTCTTGCAACCAATTAGAGGCCGGACTCACAAATCAAAAGTCAAAAAAGTCGACCGCCCGCATTTCTCGTCTAACGAGTTGAGAGGCTGTAGCCATCATCCATAGTCACGGCTCAGCGGAGAAAAACAACGTGTTACTCTACATAGATTGCTGGGGACAAGAGAGGCAAAGGAGTTTGGGGATTCTTTTAATTCCAGGTGTTCCCCCTGCGCATTTTGATATAAAATAACAGTGCTATTCTTTAACATAATCACTGAAAAATTCGTCAATCTAGAATTCAAAACATTGCATAGGAAGTTTCATTTCAGAAACTATCAATTTATATTTTGGGAATATGAAACAGAAATAAAATTTACCACCATTTTGCTTCTGTTATTGGAATTAGAGTGAAAGCAGAATGTAGTTTTGATTCGAATACCAGAAACTGAAAGAAATCAAAATTATTTTTCGGCTCAATTTCGTTTCAGTGATGTGCCAACGTAAACCGTGCCAGTAAGTCAAAGTCAAATATATGGATACGACATAGTTTGATTTTGAAGTTTGATAGCTATTCTTATCGGATCTAATTGCAAACAGACTTCACTCCTTTACGGCAATAATAGATGCAAGGATACTTGTTTTTTTTTATACATTTTCAATAGTTTTACCCAGTACTCTATCAATTTTGTTATTAAATTAAATATGTGTGCTGTCTTGGTAAACAGAAAAATGAGGCAATATTTATCAACCGCAAAATCAGACAACAGTCATAAATAGTCCTAATAAAATAGACTAAATGCAGTTTAAGAAGGCGTTGACAAAAGTTATTTATTATTGCTAATAGAATTTACTTTTCAAAACCTATGAAGTTGATTGCATTGCCAGCCTGCTATTTCGGTATTCGCTAAAATTTTGTATTCAAAGTCCTTAGCTGTACATTTTTATCATATCGTAATTTTAATTTTCAGAAAGTTTTTGACAAAAAAATTGGTTTGGATTAACGCGTTAGCAATATGTATTTGTAAACATCAGTTAGCATTTTCTATAACTTTCTTAAATAACAGAAGTTCTAACTCGCACATTTTACGAGAACTCTCGTTCATATATTGCTACTAGGCGACTATATTGTGCTGAATATGGACTACGGCGAATTAGTGAAGCTCCGAGTGCTAATTTAATTAAAATATGGGTAAAGCGTTTTGAAGAGACCAATTCCACATTTAAACCACAAGCAAATGGTCGCCCAAGAGCATCTAGGACCGAAGACAATGTTGAGAGAGTTATGGAGACAGTACGAGGAAATCCACAAATGTCGACTCGCAAGAGATCGTCTGTCTTACAATTATCGCGACGAAGTTTGCAACGAATTTTAACATTGGATCTTAAACTGCATCCATATAAGCTGCAATTAACACAAGAATTGAAAGAGTCTGACTTCATAGCAACGCTCGCATTTGGTAATGAAATGCTTAATCGATTTTCCAGTTTTGACAATATCCTTTTCTCTGACGAGGCTCATTTCCTTATGAATGGATTCGTGAACCGTCAAAATGGTTATTACTGGAACAGTGAAAATCCCAAAATCAAACACCAGAAACCATTGCATAGTCCTAAAGTGACAGTATGGGCAGCAATCTCTGGCAGAGGAATAATTGGCCCGTTTTTCTTCGAAAATGTGCGGGGCCAAAACGTCACGGTTAATACGGAATGCTATGTTGAGATGTTGGACGGATTTTTGGCTCCAGAAATTGAAAGTTCAAGAATAGTGAATTCCAGAACTTGGTTCCAACAAGATGGAGCTACCTGTCACACATCAAATGACTCCATGGCGGTGGTGAAGCAGATGTTCCCTGGCAGACGGATTTCGAAAAGAGGTGATATCCCATGGCCCCCACGTAGTCCAGACTTGACGTCTCTTGACTTTTTTTGTGGGGATACCTCAAACACAAAGTCTACAGTAATAAAAATTCTCCAATAAGGAGAATATCTGTGGTGAAATGGCAGCCATTACACCAGTATTACTGAAGAAAGTTTTCAATAATTTTTGTTTGCGGTTAGAGGAGTGCCGTCGTAGAGAGGGTCACCATTTGGATGATATTATTTTTAAAAAATAAACTCCATTTATTACTCTACCATGGCTTAGATTTATTTTAACCATACCTTTTGTATTTATTTTTTAATCTATTTTTTAAATATGCACGTCCTATTGCGCCACCCTGTATATAGATAAAAAAAGGTTAATTTAAAATCTTTACAACGGAATGATGAACTAAAATATCCGGTCCAAAGAGTTCATTGTAACCATGTTCGACTGTGTGTCTCGAAATTGTTTCAAAAATCAAAATATATTCTGTCGAGTCTCTCGATATTTTCTGAATAATATAATTTTTGTAAGAGGCAAAAACGCAAATGTGGGTTTAGTAAGCGATTGAATGGCAAAGCTCCCTCTTGATCTTGATCTTGATAAAACACTAACAGATAAATCGACTCTGGGAGTCTTAAACAGAAAAATATTTTGAAAAATATACAGACCCAACAACGTTAATATACCAATATCAATGTCGCCAAGCGCATCGAAATATTGCAGGAGACGTAAGAGCTTGGCATTGTAAGTATAAATGAAAATGTAAACTTTTAAAGTCCAGCTTACTCAAATGGGCCTGCTGGTGGATCAACCGAAATAAAGTTTCAGAAGCACTAACGATCGCAACACAGCGAAAAGGTTTTTCGGAAATGTGGACGTGGCAGCTGGTGCAACTGAAATCGACTCCGAAATTGTAAAGGAGTTGCAGACTTAGCTTAATACTCTTAGATGCGGAGAAAAAAACTGCAGACTTAATTAAAAACAAGTTTGCTAAAAAAATTATTAACCCAATGGAGTATCAATTTCCTTCTACTGAGAAATTATCCCAAGAGGCAGAAGAACTCAAAAACAATGATGACATAACGTACGTGTACTGAAACATACTCACTTTTTTTGGAGGAGCCAATCATGCTGTTAGCGCCACATACTGGAGCTAAACGAAAAAAAGTTGCACTCTTTAACGTTTTGACCAATTTTGATGAAATTTCACACAAATGTTTTAAGGCATTATATTCGGAGACTCAGTACTCCAGGTACAGCTAGAGCCGCGCAATATAAAACCGGATTTGAGAAATATTTATTGTGCTGCCAAAACGAGTCTCCGATCCCATTCGGTTAGGCATTAAAAAAATGTAGAACATATATTTTTTAAAATTTATCCCTTTGGCTTTTTGCAGTCTTTTGCCAATTGTAAAGCAAATGGAAATTCGAATTATTTCGGGCATCATATTTTCAAATGACACCGTCTATCCGAAATTTCAGTATAATCGATGGAAACGTTAACGAGTGACATAATACTTTTTCGTCTTTTTTCACTTATCCCAACTGCTCCAAAATTAGACTCCAACATGTTATTAGCGAGATATGTGGCACCAACAGTTTATTTAACAGAAATGATTGCTTATAATATATTTGTTTACATTTCGGCTAATAAGCCATGGTATCAAAACACAATATAATATAATAGTTTTCTGTTACTTTGAAGTTTTGCTACCGATATCTCGACTAAATTCTTTAGTCGTCTTCAAGGATTTCTAACTGAAATACACATAAAACATTACAAACTAGTAATCAACGTTCGAAACATAACATGAATAATTCCTTATAATGAATTTAATTGCAAGTACATATTACCGTCTTTGGTAAGTTTTTGCCAGTTACTGCCTATATCTGTTACAGTTCAAAAGCGGTGCACTAATTTGCATCGCTCTCCTCCTCCGGTATTTCCACATCGTCAAGATTTGGTTTATGTCCTGTTATCGTACAGCGGGCTGCACGTAAAGCTTTTTAAATCGTTGAAAAGTTGAACTTCGTTTTATTCTACCCTACCCTATCAATTTGGTCCAGCTATACAAGTTGAACTATATACTCAATATGACTGACATTTTAGAACTTGATACCTGAATCAATTCCTAACTGAAAGATATTAAAATTTTTGTCTAGTCCAACAATTCGAACCTTGATTTTGCAAAGTGCCAGGGAGTATGTAAACCAGAATGCCATAATCCAATAGTAAATTAAAAATGAATCCAAATTTTACAAAATGTAATATCTCAGAATATCATATTATAGTCCCTAAAATGTAAATGCAGTGCAAAGTGGTCTTCGCTGCATGAAAATTTCCGATGGCTCTTTAATCTCTGAGATCATCAAACAATTTGTGCGAATGCCGGAGAATCGTCATTGTACTGTTATAATGTCTTCGAGGAATATATTGCAGATAAATTTTGAAAAATTCCAATGTTGTTTCTTTACCTGATTTTATTTCGTTAGTTATGGTGCCAAATTGTATATACAAAGAATGTGATGACACTGTTTCGATTTTTCCTTTTAAACAAGTCCAATTTATTTGTTCCTTTATACATATATATATGTATATATAAGTATATATATATAAAAGAAACACTTTATTTAATTTAGAAGATTTGCAAACACCATTTTCCATTTGTTAGCTGCTCAAATATACTTATCGTTGATGCTGTCTATTCCGTGGTCCAACAAGCAAGAGTTTTAAAATCGTGAAAGCTATGTGCAAGTTGAAGAGTGCATTGTCACAAATATGTTCTAAATTTCCATGTTTGGGCAGATCATAAATGTAATCCTCTACATTGCAAGTCATACATCACGACTTCTACTCAACGTATACGAAAACACAGCGTTACTGCTCTCATTAGTCAAAAAACAAAAACTTAGTGAGTCGAGGCGTAAGCGTACTATGTTCAATGCACAACTTCTTTCAGTGACCGCAACAACAACAACAACAATTTAGCCTTGATATGGATGGTCTGATTTGTGTCAGGGGTTAAGATACTGGGAGCTAAAAAGATATTTTAACAGTGCTGGACAACAAATTAAATATTGAAATAGAATTTTGCAAATAACAACATTAAATGATATTATAATGATGATATGCTATGTTATGAATGTTATAATAGTAACTTTAGTTAAATTATTAAAATTAATAAGAAATGGTGATATTACAATTTGTTTTATATGATTCGTTCTAAATAAATAAATAAATAAAATAAAAGTTGGAGGAATATATATATATTTTTGCAAACAGACACCGAGTGCTGAAATAGACTTTCTACATCTGTAATAGTTTATGAGATGTAATAAATACAAAAAGCGCGCAATTTTGTATTTCGTAAAGTTTAATTGTTACAGGCCCGTATGTGTGTTGTCAATTTCTAGTTTCCTAATTTATGATACATTAAATGAAAAAAGCTACATATTGGAACTGAATTGAAAAATAGCTATATATTCCAATAAAAAAATTGAACACATCACGAAATCGGAAATAAATATTTTACACCAAAAACATTTACGTTCTCAATTAGACTTTCACAAGTGCTATTACAATTCATTCTTAAACTCTTGTTACCTCTAAAAATACAGCAATTATACCTTTGAAATCTGTGGGCTTGTCACTAATCATGAAATGACTTTGGCACCGTAGATCAGGTTGATAAATATTTATTCATAAGAAGTACCTAATTTGACATTTTTCAATTGACGCCAAGGAACATCTCAAAAATTAGGACTGGCTTAAACAAACTGAAAACTATTATAAATTACTTCAACCCGAAATGGTCAAAACGTATTTTCTGTTCTGCGGCATCAAAAATACTTCCATCTTTTGATAACTGACTGGCGCTGAGTGTAGAAAGAAGTACTGTGCATGCCTATAAACTGTTTTCTTTTAATTTTTAATTATTTCCCACCTTATTGGGAACCTGTTCATTTGTACCTGAATCTTATCAGAACGGGGCCGCACAAATCGTTCATCACTTCTCCTCAGTTCATATTTTCCGACGTTTTAGTGACAAACAATTGCCCTGTTTGAAATGGCATCGCTCATATGACATCTCCCGTCTGGATATTGATAAGAATTGTAACTTTAAAGAAATTGATTTGTCTCTGGTTGCTGTTACTCATATGTATACTTGTTGTTGATTATCACATACACATAGGCAAATTAATTTGCCTATTTGTTGCCAACCTTTTTAGGCACGGTTCGCAGTTTCTCTTTTATATATGTATAGGTATATAAATTCGCAATTATACTTGAATAAAAGTTTCTGATTTCCGTGCGCATGTGTGTGTGCGTGTGTGAGTGTTACTTTCTACACCCAATCGTGTGCCATTTATTGTTTTCGCTTTCTTTTGCATTTTCTGGCGTGTACGCAAATTTGGAAAATTGTGGCAGGAACAAGCGAACAATAAAGGAAAAACAGTAGATTTATGATGTCGTTAATATTAATTTTATCGCTTGAATGTGAAAAGTGGAAACCCACCAAATTGTTGTTCCTCTGAGTTTCGGCGAAACCATTTGCGTACAAAGATTAATAAGTTGATGAAAGAGCAAAAGTGGAATGTGGCGTGTATAAAACCTGCCGTGACTGCAAGCAAAAAAAAAAAAATAAATAAATAAATAAATAAAACCCCAGGGATTTAATGTCTCCTACAGCAACTTCAAATAAAAGGCGCAATTTTCAAGCGACAATAACTCATTGAATCTGTTAACACAAATTCTGTAATAATATTTTATTTGTTCACTAATATACTTTTATATTCGTTGGGGATTACCTTTTATATGTGTATTTTAATGAATGCACTTTCCTTGTTATTTTGGTTTTGTAATGATTTTTAACACAATCATGCCATAATGAACTAAACGATTTTAACCATAAGTGGTCAATAGAGCTTTGAGAGGGGTTGGACAACAACTGTGTCTG
The DNA here is from genome assembly GCA_019455685.1 of Philornis downsi. Lineage (NCBI taxonomy): Eukaryota > Metazoa > Arthropoda > Insecta > Diptera > Muscidae > Philornis > Philornis downsi. Next base: position 3,035,111 of record JAHXMU010000251.1, read on the forward strand.
AATCGTCTGACAAGGGTTATTAGAAATATGTTAGCAGATTTCTTCCAATCTACTCTTAGGAAAGCAGACTCGGATACTAAGTATAACTCGCATTATCCCTATCACATTGAGAGTACTTATATTTAAATTGTTCTGACCTTTGACTTAAATACAGTTTTTAAGTCTTTGAAGTATTCAAATAAACCGTGTCCATATTGTGTCCCTGTTTGTTTCTTAATAAGTTTTTACAAGTTGGATACTTTTAATTAAAAAAAAAAAAAAAAATTATTATGCCGATATACGTCTGGTGGAAAAACCAACATTAGTAATTACTTGAGTACAACAAAGCCCAGTGATATACCAAAATTAATAAACAAACTTGTAGAAATAACATGGCTTTCTTAGACCACGTTGCATTTTGGTATAGCTTAAAAGAAAAAAAAACTGGTGCAATTTATTCACCTTGGTCGTATTGAAATCTTCCAAAGTCTCCTTCTTTGGACCGTATCATACCATCCATCTAGAATAGAAAGAGTAAGATTTTGGTGTGGTGTCTAAGGAGTAAACATTACATCTGGTATTCATCATGGCAGATATTTGAATTCCTTGATATTTTTGCCATTTTTGAATGATCTCCCCTCTGTTATTCGAAATAGTAAGAGTTAAAAGATGAATAAGGAGTTTTCAGTTTTTTTTTTTTATAAAATTTGTATATGTATCTTTCGTAACACCTATAATTGAATACGGTGGAGAAACAATTTTCGTAATTCTGCCTACGTGGTTTATGCTGCAGAAACGATAATGACATTCCGTCAAATGGAAAAAGATTGAAGCTCATCAAACTTTCCACACTTGAGAGTAGAAGGGTCATACTAGGTATTGCTTTTGTATGCAAACTCTTTTGGAGGTGAATTTCAATGTTACAGGGAGGTACACAGGGTACTTTAATCCACTTTACTTCGATTTTTATAGAACAAATTACGCAAATTGTTATCCCTACCGAAGAATATGTTCTGACTATTAACAGTTGCGTAATTTGGTGTACTCGTATTATAAAACTGGTGTTGAAGTTATAGAGCTTTGTATAATAAAAAATTTGAATAGAATTTTGTTATTGTTACTACATCTATAACGTATTTCTTTATTCGATTTGATTTTCTATAGCAGATTTTTCATTTTCTTCGGTCTTGCCACCTATATTACTGCTGCAAAGTCTGGTCTTTGGAATAAACGCTGTTTGTAGAATATGCAGACGGTACCCAATCTCTGGTAGGGGCTGGCAAATAAGTGGCGTTAGGTCAACTGATTTGAAAAAACAAATTTTGATGAATTTTAGGCATTTTGATCCTAATCCCAAAAATGTATACAATTTTCTCGACAAATATTAAAAATATACTTGGCAACAAAAATTAAAAACAGACATAGAAATATCACATTTTGCTTTTTGTTAATTTGTGGATTATGAACGAAAGCGATGCCACCATGTAAGAAAATAGGTGTGATCCTCTCCCACAAAGTAACCATATTTTGTATCTATGACAAAATTTGAAAATTTATTAGATAAAAGGGTTCCGCAACGAAAATATTTTATTTTTTTTTTTGCTTACAATGTTACTTATATATTTTTTGCTTATAAATATTATCGATAATTGTACTAATATTACGAGAAACACTACTACATAGCATAGTTTTATAGAAATACTCGAGGACTTTTCGAATATAATTGCTAATTGTCGATCCCAGGAAATATTTGACGGCCACATATGTCGTACACTCATAATATTAACTTATAGATGGACAAAAAATACATTTTTTTAAGTCTATTGATATAAACATAGACAGTTTATTTGTTTCTGTGGAATACATTCCTAATGAAAATTCTATTTTTATTACTGTAGAATATTGAGTTCTGGTGTTGTTCCATTGACGCTCGAAACAATGCTATAAGCCAACAGTGTAAAATATGCTGTCCATGTCAAAAGTCTTTATCTGACAGATATAACAAATGAGTTAATTATTCTGGAATACGTTGAAATTATTTTTTAGGATAAGATACGATAATCGAAATGTGAAAAGAACCCTTTCCACTTTTTTCGACAAATTCTGATTAGAATTCATGATATCGCGATTTTTAGGAAGCGCTATTTTAGTATTTGTTAAAAGTGATTTTTTGCAGAACATTAATTTATACATTTGTTTGCAAAAATTTTTGGAGTTTTTGGGATTCATTTCTAAAATTTGTAATTAAGAATTGAAAAATGACATACGACATTGGCTTTAGAAATAGAAAGGTTTAAAATAAAATCATTAAAAGTAAGAAAATAATGCGCCTTCATGTGAAATGTTCGCGAGAGTAAAGCTTGAAAGTTTTAGTATAGATAGTTAGTTTTATATTTTACAAAGCATTGCAATATTAAGCAATTGACAAAAGTTTAAGTTACTGCAGTTTTCAAAATAGGGTTTGTAGGGGAAATTTAACTTTTGACAAGTTGGCCAATTTGTATGGGAGTGATCGTCTGAATGCAATACATATATTTTCATTTTCAGAACTAAAATTACAAAAGGTATGATATGTGTCAAATTTGGTTGAACATAGAGCACTTGATTAAAAGACATGAAACTGAGTATATTTCGATTAAATCGGTCGTTTGTACAGGGTGTCCGTCGGGAAGGTATACTACTTTGTTTTGCCGCCATTTTGGTACACATTAGTCTCGACATTTCAGTCACTTTTGCATCCAATAAAAGTGACAGTCTGGTGTGCAATTTGGTCAGGAGAAATCATTGGACCTAACTTCTTTTAAACTGAAAACGGCGTAATGGTAACTGTCAATGGGAAGCGATATCAAGATATGATTGAAAAGTTTTTAACGCCCCAACTGCATGCTTTGGGCTTGATTAACATGTGGTATCAACAAGACGGTGTCACATCGCATACAGCCAGGATTACAATGGAATTACTGCGAGCCCTCCTTCCACAACAAGTTATTTCAAGAAATGGTGATGTTGATTGGCCTCCACGGTCGCCTGATTTGACTGCTCCGGACTTCTTTTTGTGGGGATATCTGAAAAGCAAGGTTTATGTAAACAAACAAGAAACACTTGAGCAACTTAAACAAAATATTAATGACGAAATTAATGAAATATCGCGTGAAATGTGTGAGAATATAATGAAAAACAGCTCAAAAGGGCTCGGATTTGTGAGGCTAACAGAGGCTGACATTTATCTGATATGGTGTTCCATACATAACTGCCGACATTAAATAAAACATTTATCAATATAAGATTCATTCTCTTTCATTTAATCAAAAATGATAAACAAACAAAGTAGTATAACTTCTCGACGGACACCCTGTATTAGATGTACCATAAGGAGCGTGGGTTATTGATCAATTTTTTCAAATTCGACGAGCTTTATAGGGTAATACAATTGGCGTCAATTCTACGATGATGCAGTCTACGAAACAGAAGTTAAAGGGAACAAATTGAATTTCGAAAAATCGCCCAATTTGTATGGGAGGTACCAGAAGAGACTGATCGATATAGTCCATTTACAATCTCTGACAAAATTTTAGTATGTGCAAAGTATTGATAAGTAATAATAAGCATAAGGAGGATTTAATTTTATTGCATTAAAGTTATTCTTGACATTTTATGAAAGGTATTTTAAGATGTGAAGCCTATAATTAAGAATCTTCGTCGTAGATGATGACATAAAAAAATCAAAAATCTCTATGAATCTCTATTATGAATTTCGAACAATAAAACTATAAACAGATTTTAAATTTTCAGTTAACCTTGAACACGATGGTAGAAAATGTGTGAATTGCAATACAGATCAACATATTTTTCTTGAGTTTTTAAACATTTGTACATAAATATCGGCAGTAGTTACTCACTGAGAAAATATTCTAGAGGAAATTCAACACCATGGACTTTGTTATGAAAATATCACGATCAACTATACCAAAAGCATTGCTGAAGTCAGTACGAATTGCGTGTGCAAGGACTTCTTTATTTGACGACAAAGACTTAAAAACAGTATTTATGTCAAAGAACAGAAAGTTTGGAGTGGACAAGGATATTGTGAGGTATACTGAGCACCCGAGTTCTCATTCCTACACCTGTATTTAAAAAATTCTGCAAACATATTAGCGATAACAAAAGTATTTAATACCAGGCTTCGCAACCAATGGCATCAATTTTAACAATCACTCCTAAAACAGGGTGATGGCGGTCCTCAGGTAAAGAAATAGGTTTATTTACGATATTTATCCCAATATTGAGGATTTTGATTGCAATGACGGACAACACAATGCAATAATGATAAACAATACACAATTGGCAAATGTATCCAGTGATGTTATGTGGCTCCGTCGGTGGAAACTATACAGATTTTTATTTAATGTTAACTATTTATTAAAAAAAATGTCACTACGTTGTAGAGAGTTGGTAAAAGGATCTCCTTAGAAACTAAATTTCGTTATTTATTTCCATAATTGGGCGCTCCGTTTTCAAGTTATGTACATTATTGCAATTTTCTTATTTGGGGGTCTTTTGCAACAATATGTTTTTTAAAGTTTGAGATTTTTGTTGATTCGAAAACTCTGTTGTTTTTGCTATTAAAGGGTTCTTTTATGAGATGTGAACACAATTTGATTATATAAAGTTTTGATTTTGGCGGTCTTAAAATATGTCTGTTGCTCTGATTAAAGTCTGTCCTTTAGAGACAATTTGGACGCATCAATTTGGAGATTTAAATATTTTTGCATTTTTAGCGACTTTTTCTATATATTTTTTACATTATGTGATGGGTACTGCTTTCTGCAAATTTTTCAGAATTTAGGAAATTTGGTTTTGTTCGCGGTTGGACATTCCGTTTCCGAGACAGGGACATATTTGCTTTTAAGTGATTTTTTTTCTTTGGCGACTTGTACAATATTTCTTGATAGTCCCTCGAATCAATGCGAACTCTGAGATGGTGAGTATTCCATCAATGCCACTTGTTATCAACGCCTCTTTTAGACACAAAACAACAGGGCTACTCTCTGATAAAAATACAACAAAATATATGAAAATTTTACTAATATCACAAAAGCAGAAATTAATCAACTAGCAAATACCCATAACATAAAACATACACTTGTTAACAATTTCGAGCGGACGATAGGCCAAGACTGAACAAACAAGCTACTATTTGTTCTCTCATGTGTGACGTTGCGATTTTACTTATATTTACACTATCCAGATTCAAAAATTCAAATCAACGGGTTTTCAGGTATCTTCTTATAAGAAGGCGGATGGCCGTGTGAATACGAATCCAACATAAAACATGTTTCTTTGTCAAAGCAGAGGAATTTCCTGTTAAATCTGGCTGAAACTCAATAAAAACCATAATATGGCTGCAGCCTTTTCAACAACCTCTCTCAAACTTAGAACTTCCGAACTCCCAAACTTGGAATTTCTAACACGCAAAGGCAGTCGATTGTGTATTCTATACTGTCTGCCTCAATAACGGTGACAATAACTACGAAAACCTGTCCAGGTTTTAATAGCATCTGCCTCAACAACGATGGCAACAGCTATGATAACCTGCGATGAAGAATGCAGATAATTGAAACAACAAACCTAGAATCACCTAGAATCACGAGGAGATAGAGGTATTTAATGGTGGCTTATGTGTCCTGGTAATGACCAGTCGTCATCAATTTGTGATGATTGAAATCTGAACTTATTGCATTCTGTGTTTAAAAAACTGAAGCGACAGAGAGATGCCCTTCAGGTACTGATGAGTGCTGCCCTACTGGATCTTATTGTAATTCGTTCGTTGGGAAAAGAGTCATAACGGACGTGTTTGTTGAGAGAACACGATCTGATAGAGGCTTTGTCTGGTACCGAGAGCGATGGGGATTGACACGGATAGGATCTCGGGTTCGTGCCTTGCAATCTGTCTATTTGATCTCTCGGTTGCACGGAGAGAGTTGGGAATTCTTTGTCTATATGTATCCTTGCAATGTTGTATCGACCGTTCCATCTGCCTGGGGTTTTCTCACCAGCAGGTTTGTAAAAATTTAGAATCTGTACTAGTTTTGATGCAGGGCGTGAAGTATGGGGTATAAATCACAATTTGGTATACTCTTTGCTGCGCAGCTCCCACCGGTGAGTTTGGCGGGTAGCGTGGGGATCAGGAGGCCCAAGGACAGAGTTCGCCTCTTATCATTTGATGTTGGACCCCTAGTGGAAGCACCACGCGAGTTGTGGGTTGAAACCAAAATCGCTGGTAGAGTGTTTGTGCTCGAAAGTGGTTATAAAATACAATTGTAACCGAGTGCTGCTGACCCATAGAGTAGCAGAGGTGGTAAGATAGGCCTCTCTTCCGCCGATGGGAATTATGTATTAATTTGGTATCTTCTGGCTTGAAGAAAGGGCTGACAATTGCGGTAGCTTGCTCCCAAAATCGTTGGCTTCTATTCCTAGATAGTCCAAATTAACTTGGCTAACTTAGGCGGACGTTGGCAGTCGCATTCTAATATGCCCAACGTGATTAGCACATCGTGGGTAAGGCCTTCGTGGTGAAACTCACGTAAAACCCCCGTGAACAGTGAACCGACAGAGTATTATGTGAAAGATTAAAAATAGCGGTGTTAACATTCAACGATATTGGTTGAAACTGCTGTAAAACAACTGGCAGTTTCTTCAACAAAATCCATATGTTACCTGCGTACAATGATGATATCGGCATCGTTAGTCGCTTACGAGATTTTACTACAGAGTTCTCAAATTTTGGAAATAAATCAACAAAAGTTGTTTTGGCGTAAGTGACTAAGTGAAGTTTAGTCGACCATTATAGCATTGTCCGTGATTTTGCCTACTTTGGCCCGTCGTCACTAAAATACAAAACATAATGTCAGCCTAAAAACCGGAAGAAAAATATTCATATTAAACCAGCGACTTTATGATAGAACCCTTTATTGCTTCGCCATATGGTGCATAACTCTGTCTAATAGCACAAGCGGGCGAATCAATTCTGGAGGTCATCTAGAGAAAAATGGGCGGCCAAACAATGGTTAAAATGATCAAGCTTATAAAAAATGTAAATAAAGGATCGCTGATAAATTTTGTTACGTTCAGAATCTCAAATAAATTGATTTATTTCATATAATTTTTTTTTTTCTTTATTAATTTTAAAAATGATACATTTTTAATACGCTTTCTTAATGGCATAATTGAAACGATCTCCACGCTGTGAGACGCGTGTTAGACATTGTCAATCATTACTACTTGGAATAGTGTCAATTATCGTTCGAATGCATTGCCTTAAATCGTCGAAATTTGTGGGCTTTATTTTGTAACTCTTTGTTTGCAATAACCACAGAGAAAAAGTCAGGTGCAGTAAGGCAGCAAACCTTGTGATTCAAAGGAATAGGAAGTTTCTTGAAATAAGCTGACTTTTCTTGCAATTCTGTCGTTACATGCTCGGCTATGTGACAGATTGCTTCATAGTTTTGGAACAAAAAACGTTTTCAACATGTTTAAGTGACGTCTTAGAACCAACATTTATTATATTTTGAATTAGTATTGTATTGCCAATATCTGAAATAAAATTTATTACTAGGAATTTAAATAAAATTGGCTAACTCGTTGAAAAAATTTGAGGAAATCTTTGATGCATCAGCGCAACAAAAAATAAAATAAAAATGATTAGCATAATTTTAACAATCAGATTTGAGTCAAATGTTCACCATTTTGTTCAATGACTTGCTGCTATTTTGAAGATAATTCCATTATGCCTCCCTCATAGAAATCCTCGTCCATATTGCAAAAAAAAAAAAAATTGGGACAGCCAATTTTCACAAACCTCTCTTTCCGTAAATTTTACAACAACAAAATCATTCGCCATAAGCAGAAACAGGTGCTTATAACTTCCCAATATAGAAAATATATTTTTAAAATTTGCTGGAATTTGATATTTTATTTCATTTCATAAGAAAATATATTAGAGACTGAGAAATTCGGAAAACTGATGGAAATTTTGAAACAGTTGTGATATTTTTGTGATTTTTTAATTGCATGCTACAAAAGAACTTGCCTGATTATATTGTTATATGTATATTAGAAACCGTAAATTTTGCCGCAAGATTACATTTGAAAAATTATTTGATCAATAGCCATTGTTTAGAAGAATATTTTCTGAATCCATATCTAACAAACTAATACCGGCGTGTGCTTACTTAAACTTAAACTTAATTATTCATTGACCGAATTAGTTACAAATTTATTTTGTGATTATTTACGTTATTGATTGTTTTGTCTTCAGCTGTGAGTTGATGCAAAATATTATTTTTTCGAATTAAGAGAAAACTTGTTGTTTTCAAATCCAAGAAATTAATAACCATTGAAATAGAAAGAGGAAAAGTTGTGGTATATAATTATTCAAATCAAACATCGAGAAGTATGGAAAAAAGTACACAAATGGCAACTACTGAAAGAGATATCAGAAAATCTTAGGTTAGGTTAGGGTAGATCAGTGTGGCAGTCTAAATAGACAGACTCACTTAGACTATATAGTCCATTGTGATACCACGGAAACTAGAGATATGGATGTCCCTAGTTTCCTTTAAGTTCGACAATATATCGTCCAAATCTCCTAGCTCCCTAAAGAAATAAGAGCCCGGTGTTGATCCCAGTCTGTTCGCCAGGGCGGGGCAATTGCATAGAAGCTGTTCTACGGACTACTCCTTCTCTTCATTCCTACAGCTCCTACAGAAGGCACAAGTCGCAACCTTCTGTCTTATTGCATGTCTTCCAATCAGACAGTGTCCAGTCATGACGGATACAAGTAATGAGATGTCGGTTCTTGATAGCGACAGCAGTGTGTGTAAACGCTTCAGATCTAGGCGAGGCCACATCTGTCTGGATTGATTACAGCCTCGGACAGACGCCCACCTACCATTTGCAGCTAACTATGCTCTATCTCGCAGTAGGAGCTTGCAAGTGGCTAGAGACATGCCCACGGATCCAACTCGGCTGGGGTCTGTAAGGTTGTCCTTAGTCTTGCCAGCTCGTCTGCTCTGCAGTCCCCTGGGATGACCCTGTGGCCCGGCATCTATATAAGGTGAATGTTGAAATGCTGAGCCATCTTGTTAAGAGATCTGCGGCAATTTAGGGCTGATGTCTCAGTGGACATATCTTTGCAGTAAGTATTTTGCCTATCCGACAACAGCTTCCGGCCTATGCTCGTTCTAAGATAGCTGTCAATGAGATAGCTGACAGGTCTAAAATCTTTTCGTCCCGTATGGGAATAAACACCACCTTTGTCGTCCTTTACATAGCAGGGATATATGTTAGGTCGATACAGCCGATATAGAGCTCCTGAAGCCGAGGAATCAACGTATTAGCCACCGCTTGTAGTTCACCCGGTGAAATCATGTCCGGTCAGGGTGGCTTGAAGGGTCCAAAACGTGTAATTCGACGGTTGATCTGACGCAGTGATATCCGCGACAGTTCCATTTCGGGAATTATCAGGAAAATGAGTATCCAGGAGCAACTCCAATGATTCTTTACTGGATGTTGTCCAATCACCCTAAGGTTTCCTGAGATAACCTGGAGACCAATATTTTCCTTAGCATTGCGGCTTCGGAAGTGCCTTCAACTTTGTTGCAGAATTCACTTAATTCACAGGACTTCCTCTTAGCCTTCCTCAGTGCACTTTTATATTCTTTAAGTTTCTCTTTGTAGTTGTCTTAGTCCTGTGAAAATCTTGTGAACTTAGCTATGTTGAAAAACTCCCTACAGCACTTCCTGAAATCTACAAGTTCCAACGACTGCCGTCGCGGTCGTTGCTTACCCCTGGCTTGACCCTTGGAACATGAGGCCTGCAGCGAGTCATTAAGGGCCTTTGTGCCCTGTCCCACCGACCGCTCGATGTTCCGTGGATTAACGTTAAGCATCCATTCTCCAATCCTGTCAGAAGAAGTGATAAGAATTGATTCAAATTCCTTGATGCCTGCCCCAAAAATATGGAATGAAATTGGTATTAATGTTAGTGAAGCGCAGTGCATAGCATTTCAATTCAAATTCAACGATGTGATCTGATGAACAGCTCAAAGCGGCATTTCAGAAAACAAAAATTGATGTTGATGGATCTAAAAGAGACGACTTCTATTTTATATGATTTAAGATATTTACATGCCGAGAAACCTTAATCATAGTATGGGGCGAAAATACCTTACTATGGTATCATCGACTTATCTACCATCTGCATAAAAGGATATTGCAAGCGCCATTTCCGCAGTTGAACAATGCGTTTATACTTTATACTAACACGATAATGTTTTATTTCCCACAACCAGAGTAAAAAAAACGGAATATTCCTGAACAAAATGTGGATCCCTTGAATTGGCCACCATATTTTCCAAAAATAATTATAAAATAATCTGAATAAAGGTGGTAAGCAGTCTGACAAAAAAGACATCGTGAATGATGCTGTAAAGCGAGCTTAAACAATTTGCGTTCTCTATACAAATTAATATATAATCACATTTTTGAGGCAATTTCCAACAGGTATGGAAGTACCCACTATTAAACGTCCTTTTTACTATTGAGAGTATATTTAATTTGCTGTTTCAAAATGAATTGTTCAAGTAATGCATGAATATGGGTAAACTATTACACATTAATAAAGATATATATATTTATAATAAAAATCAATTGCTGTGCGTTAGTCTCGCTAAAGCTCGAGAACGGTTGGACCGATTTGGCTCATTTTGGTCTTAAATTATTGGTAGAGTATTCCGGAAGCTTTAAAAGGTTTTATTTAAAGTGATAGATGGCGTTGGAGATGAGATTTTTGCAATTAATTTTTTTTACCACATTAACATTGAATCAAATAATGGTATGTGACAAACATCATTTTGAAGGCAAAACAACGTTTGCCGGGTCAGCTAGTTTATAATAAAAATTACAAAAATGTTTTTTTTTTCTCGTAGATTGTAATTTACATACTAAAGAGTGTTATATAAAACTTTGCATTCTTCCAAACATCTTTTCCCAGATATATTCCCCCAAATCTGAAAAATACATATTTTTATACATGTGATTCTCTGTGTGTGATGTGTGTTGCTACATTAAGAAACTCAAATAATTTTTTTTGCAATTCTTGTGAAATGTTGCTCCTACTTCATTCGAAAATTAATACATCGATTTAACAAACGGATAACTTGGTCAAGGAACCGCCATCGCCTAAAATCATTTTAATGCATTTTAAAAACAAATTAAATGGCGCAAGCGTGACATTGACATTCATCCCTGCATGGAAGATTACAACGCGAATTGCCCCAATTACTGTTCGAATGCATTACTTTACATCATCCTATTTTATCTTCCTCACAAGATATCAATCGCAGTAAGGTCAGGAAATATTGGGGTTTAAAGGATGCTGGCGAATTTTTGTGTCAATTTTGTCATAACTAATCTGGCCATCTTGCTGAAACCGCACTAAGTTGTAATGAATTATACTAGTTCTGGAACAAAAAGTACTTTAAGTATCGTGTTGGTAGTACTATTCGCTAGCCATCCTCTATATTTATGCTATGAGAAATAGATGACAAAATCCAGTAATCGAAAATTTTTGATCGTGAGAAATAGATGAAAGATGGTTTGTAAGTCGGGAATTTCCTTAAATATTTTTTCTCAGAAATAAAAATTTTTTCAATTATTAGCTCTTTGTGTGAGACTAGTAAAAGCAATACATATAAATAAATAATACTATCGAGTTTTAGGGACGTTGAAACGATTAGATGCGGTAGTTACGAACATATTGCAATTGCTCCTTATGCAAGGATAGCCGCTCGAAGTGTTACCATCTACGGAATACATATCGTTTTACGTCGTAGTTAAAAAAGTTATCGAAATTGAATTCAAACGCAATCGTGTTATCGCTTTGTATTTGGTTGGAAATCGCAATCAGTCATTGTTATTGAGATACCACATTCATGTGTAAACAAAGTGTTTGTGATAGCATTAAAAACGCCAAGGAGGAGCACATTCCACAAATAGCAACATTGTCTAAAATTGATTAAAAGAAAGTTTCCAGCTTCATTCCTTTACAACAGTGGACACCTTATTCCACGGACTTAAACTCATTCTCCGAAATTTGTATTTTCCCAATAACTCAACTCGCTGATTTCGCTTAATTTGTATCCATTGTATTGCTTTATAATGCCGATGCCCTTAATGCACCTCCAATACATATCCGATTCAAACCGAATATTCTTATATTCATGTCGTCCAAACACTTATACGAAATTCAATCAAATTTGGTACACGTCATTAGGTTCATAAATTTAGTTCTATGAATGAAAATGCATGGTATTGACACCCTCCCCTTCATCCAAATGACTGATTTAAACCAGATATTCGTAGGTTAATAACTTGTATTCGGTTGTACAAAATTCATTAAAATTTGGCGTACTTTAAACATGGTCTGAGAATGGAAATGGGCATCATTATGAGGCCACTCCTGGTACCTCAATTTTAGGCAATTTATAACCATTAAGCTGCAGTAGCCTACATTTTTGTCCATTCTATTGAATGATAATTCGATGCAAAGTTTGAAAAAAAACTCACCAAGCAGCAACGGCCCTTCTGGAACCTCCTTATAAGTGACTGTTTTAAGCTATAATATATATTTGTAGGTTCATATTTTCCATGCACTTGCACTGAACTCGGTCAAATTTTTGGTAGAACAATATCTGTGAATGACACTAGAGAATATCGCCACACTCTTTCTGTTGCTTCCCATACAAGTTGACCGATTTATGGAAATTAATTTTTCCGGCATAATTCACAATTCGTAGGCTGTAGTTGTATAAATTTTTGCATTTGTATTGCATTATAATACAATGGCAAAATTTAAAAATATCGATGAGATACATACCTTTCGTATCTTTATTTAAATCGGTATAACTTAAGAAACATCAGGCTTTCAGAAGAATACTAATCGGACAATAAAAAACAATTCCCGCATAATTTCTTAGCGGAGTACTTCGGGAAGTTATGATTTTGCTCCTCTCATTGTGCTTTAAGTCACAATATTTTTTAGGACCTGAGCACTTTTGCATTGGGTGATGGTATAATGTGAAGTCACTTCACCTCAATAAAATTTCTGTACTGTATTCTTTCGAAAATTTCGTATGTCCTTCAAGAATCTACGGAATATCAGAATATTCAAAAAGTTCGGAATTTAATTCTCCGCTTAAGGCACACAAATCTTTTTCTAAATGTTGTTATAAATGTTGCATGTGCTCAATGCATTAATGTTTATGCTCTACGTTCGGATTTGTAGGTACAAACAACTTGAGATATTCTTGCAACGAATAACAATGGCTTTTATTGCAGCGCTTAAAAAAGAAATCAAAATTATTGCATGTTATTTTATTTACTTCCGTCTAGCAGTGACCGCGCTGCACTTGCGGTCTTTGCAATGTGCACATGTAAGCTGCTCCTGCACTCGTAAGTCTGTTCTTCTTCTGTCCTTCGACTACATTGAAAAGTCAAACGTATAAGCGCTGCGAGGGAACAATGTACACGTCCATGTTGTGCTCAAATTTCCAAGTCATTGTGCCAGCATGACAATAAATCCACTCTAAGGAAACTTTTTAACAAACAAAACATCCGACATAAAAATGCAATATCACTCTTACTCCACATTATCAGTTGATTGTATACTGCAACTTGGCGGGGGGAGGAATGCTACAAACATTACACTAGCCAACAAGGTTTTGGACTGAAGCAACCAAATATCTTTTCTAGGGTAATTTGGTGGCCTGAATTCGAATCTGAAATTGTTTTTTCTCTATCACGTCAGGTTACATAAAAAATCGTTAGTTTATTTAAAAATCAATGAATTTTCAAAAGTGAACGACATTATTTGAACGTCGTTTGGGTTTTGTTGGTTCGGTTTCACGTATTAGAGTCCAGCAATAGTCTCCCAGCATGCTTTTGTCCCAAATTCCTTGACAATTTCTTTCAATTTTCGTTAAATCTTAGTGAGCACGCTTCCCTTGTTCGTCGCTCACCGCACCTAAGTTTTCTGAAAAAAAAATCTAAATGCGAATGAAGAAAATGCATTTTGAGTGACATTCGTCCATCTACTTCGTGATAATTTTTCAATAATTCGGCAACAATATGTCTGTAGTTTTCACTCTTATTGTTTTCAAGAAAACTGTTCACGGTGCTCTTGAAAGATTTCCAGGCTGCATATTCTTTCTCCAATGAACATTGTGAAAAATTGTCATCATTCACCAGATTCCTGATCTAGGGCCCAACAAATACGCCTTCTTTGATTTTAGCATATGAAGGCTCTTTGTCCAGATAATTGACAAAGTTCTTAAAAAGGAAAAATTTTATGTGCGGTAATGGTTTATTTGAAATGTTTTGTTTTCTTGGTGAATACTCAGTTCTTTTTGGTCACTCTGTTCTGACGTAATAATGACATGTAGCGTGACTACGCCATAGACTAAGGAAATAACAATATTTTGTGAAAATTCGTTGCATACCAGTCAACAAACTAATGACCTGAAACAGATTAATTTACCATTATTTACGATTATCTATACTACATATACAAAGAAAATTAAATCACACTCCTTAAGGTCACCACAGATTTTCAATCATTGATTTGCAATTTTCCTTTGTATTAACGGAATGAGCAATTGGTATGGATGGTTTTTCATTCCCATTATGCAAAATAAGTGCTTTTAAACTGTATTTAGAGCCATCGATAAATAACCTCCATTCAGTTTTGTCATATGGCTGGTTCATTTTTGGAAATAAACCATCAACGTCAGTACAGTATAGAATGAAGTGTTTCTTTTCAAAACATATAGTCAATTCCAAGCTTCTGTCTCTATAGATTGTTCCTTTTGTCCCAACTGCAAGATGTTTTCACTGCTGCATGTGTGAAGCTAGTAATTCTGCATCTTGCTTCGTTAAATGTAAATCTCGAATTAGTTCATTTAGCTCAGCTTGAGTCACTAAGTGGCGTTCCTCATCAGACTGTTACAAACTACCATTGCTGGTGAAAGATGTTTCGGACTCACTGTTCATAGCACTGGGAATGACTGGTAATGGATCATTTGGTGGACGTTGAATTGGTTTGGAAACCGATGGGGCATTCGCGTAAGTAATATTTTTTCGATTTTTCATATTGAATCCAGCAACTTTTGTTAAACAGAAATAACAATCGGTTTGATGGTTACTTGACTCTCTCTCTTTTGACTCTGAAATTGAAAAATCGACTTGTATAAAACAGTTCTGCTACCATTTCAAAACATTTTTGGTGTCCACAGTTTGTTCAAGTTTCTGATAGCAAAAAAAAAAATAAAATAATATAAATATGCTTATTTTAATGATTCTGATATTGCTTATCCTTTTTTCCAAATATTTACCACACACAAAGCAGTAACACACGATCTCCTTGACATGCTTAAATGCTACTATTAATAAGATTTAGAATGAATGTGGGCTTCTGTCAAATGAATAATTGTGAAATTGTAGTGTCAGCATTGACTGTTTTATAGTATCGCCAGCATGCTATAAAAAATGTACATGACATGATAGCCCAATTTGTATGCCGGATTCGAAATCAATGCATCCAGATTAGTTAAAAAACATGCTTCGTTTCTGCAGTCAATTTTTTCCCCCAAATTTGTAGACCAGTATTAGTGTTGCTTTGGAACTTTTATTTAAAGTTGGCTTACGAAAAGAAAAACATTGGTTTACCATTCTTTTGGGAATAGTTTGGAATGTTTAGAGAGTGGTCAATGTTCATGAAGCTGCTTTTCAGTATTATCTAATTGAATCCACATTGTCGGTGGCTTCTCGTAAAAGTTGCTATCAAAACTCAGGAACCGTCTGCGGTGCAATTGCATTAATACATATAGTGCTTACTGAGAATGTTTGTATGCACTGTACATTAATGGAATGAGTTTGTAAATTAAATATTAACCATTACGTGTAATTTAAAACTTGGATACTATTATTTGAACTTTTGCAGTGAGCAATACATTTAATCATTTCTCCTTCGAGATCGACTAAGAATGTTGATTTCCAATATTATTCTGTTCAGCATTAAATTTTAACAGATGCCGTAAGATTTACACAGTTAATCAGACATCTATCTGGTAATAACTAATGTGAGAAGCCGACTACTTTGAGTAACCTAAATGACATGCAAACACCGGTTTGTCTCAAGCAAGCGGGTAATATCATCATCTGAAATTCAACTCTTAAACAAGCCTAGTAGTCGTTGGCAGTTCCAACACTAAGATCAGATGCGTTGGAAAAATAGGCTTCTCAATTTAAACAAGATTTTAAAGATGAAAATATGAATGATGAAAATAAAAAGAACAATCTCCAATATTGACGACTCCTCCGACATGCATCTGAAAAGTCCGCACCAATGATAAACCGGATATCATGTCCATCCAGAAGTTAAGATGGACCAGTCAATGGTGCTCGGCTCAAGAGTTGTGACGTCTAATACAGCCGAGGCTCACACATCTGGTCTCCCTGGCAAGGAGATTAATATGGTTTTTGGAGATTATACTGCCAAAGCAGGAAGGAAAGATGTTCTCAGTCGGAAAATTTTGTCTTTATAGTAATACCTCTGAAATAAATTTAAACTGGTTTATTTCATCATTGCGCATAATGTGTTAGTAAATGTGATAAAGACATTAATAATGCAAAGTGACTTCCTCTTGATCGTTACGTAAGAAGGAGATTGATCACGTAGTAAGAGAAGGAAGATATCCAGCTAGTGTTGTAATGCATTGAAACTCGTCTTTTCGCTATTCTATAGCAGTCTATCATGCTAACATAGATTCGAATTACCACTGGCGGCTGGCGGTTGGCGACTGTGGCAAACGCCGTACACTGGTGTGAAAAACAGCGTTCGGGTAACCCCAATTATAATGCGTGCGGCGAGAGAGCGCTACAAGGACAAGATAATCACACCGACTTTTTAGGTGAAAGAAGCTGGAGAAGAGCAGAAGTTATAGATGAAGCCCGGAAATCCTATCTAAAGCGTTTTTAAAAACTACTTGTTCGAAGTACATTCAAACCGTATTTGCGGTTGGTTCTATTATTATAAACTAGATAAATGTAAAGTATCGCATATGTTAGTTAGAGTGTTTTCTTATCTGTAAACATTGTTGACGCTGCTGATATCATGTAGTTTATGTAGTTCCATGCGTCGTACACACGTGTTTATAGCGTGTATTGCGCAGTAGAAACTTATATGAAAACATGTGTGAGTGACGCAGGGGTTCATAAATAATAATAAAGCGCATGCGCACTTTCTCACAAGGAAAGTGAAACAACCCTCACATGAATGTATCACATTTCACATCCTTTCCTCCTTAACTATCTTTAGGATTAGTTAAGTTTCTTTGTATTATAAACAGCAAAGTAAATTGTAAAATAAAAAATGTGTTGTCTTATAACCACTCAATGTGTTATATATGGAATCTTATTTATTCCAAATATTTTTTGGTCCTTCGGGGCGAATTTTTAATTACTGTTTTCACTTTATAGGCTAGTTTGGTTAACAACTGGGCAGCACACAATCCTAGTTTTAGTTGAGTTTTTCCATATTTCATATGGGTCTACTTTGCTCTTGGCCGTTAATATTGAAGTTCCTTGCGAAGCCTTCAGATACACTACCGCTGCGTAAGCGTTTTCTGATGCGTCTGCAAATCTTAGTAGTTGAATGGCCTTGGTCGATGGTTTTATAACTAGGAATCTAGGAACATGTATTACACCCAAAAGCGATATATTAGCCACTAGCTCGTCAATTCCTCTAATAGCTTTTCACTCAGCTTAATGTGCCACTCGGTCTTCCGTACCCATAAATGCTGAATAAGTAATTTTGTCTTGACTGTTGTTGGCAGCGATAGCGCTGCTCTTTTCGTTATAATGCTCAGATGGATCTTAAGTGTAAAAACGTCTTCTTTCGGTATCCATTGAAAACTCAATGTCTTTACCCTGCCTTCTTCATTTATTGTCATTGTGTCATTTGTACTTGATTCACACGACGTCTTCGCTGCTTGAACACCATTTTTCTAAGTGAAATCCGCATTTTTCCAGATGTTGCGACAACAGTTGTTTAATTTTCACCCATATTATCCCTATTGTCCCCTCATTACCGAAGCTGGTACTTTTGGCCGTATTCATGCATCATTATCTGTCTATTAATTTTCTCCACATCATTAATATATCACGCTGTAAACAAGGATCCACCAAAAGCATGTCATTAGGGCCATTTCTGTTCGTCGTTTTGACTAAGGTGTCCTATTTGATAACTGCTTGGTGAGGTAAATAAAATCGTCCTTGTTCAGAAATGTTTATATCCCTCATATGCCCCAAAGAGATGTATCCGTCCATTATATCTCTATATGCAGCATTGAGCTCACCTTTGTTTTTCAAAGGTTTCTCCCGCACCACCGATGGGTGCTTTTTCATTTCTTGTAGTTGTTTTTTTTTGTATTTATTTAGACATTCTTAACCTTTGTTGTTTATATTATCATGGGACACTCACTAATGGTTATTAACGGGCTTACTTGGATACGGCACATGAACCTGCGCTGGACCGGATAATATCAGGGTAAGTTTGGAATTTTGGCCAGCATACCATTTCATCTTCCTAAGTTTGTTGCTTTGTATTATATCTACTCTGATTATGGTATTTCTTCCAAGAACTGTAATATATGATTTAACGTCTGTATATCTTTAATGTTTTTTATGTGAAACTCATCCAGCAATAAACCCTCCTAATTCGGTTTCCGGATTACTTCCCGTGCTAAGATAGGACCGGCTTCTTCTAAGTAGTACTCCATTGCCTTTAACCACATTCTTCGTCGTGTCCAACAATATTTTTTATTTGGTTGGAGAGGTTGCTGTTCACATTGTGTTAGTCCAATATCCTGTCAAATCTTTGGTTAAAAATTTTCCACGCTGTATCATAACTGTTCTCCGATACTGGCAAATGCTTAATAATTTGTAATGTCTCATCTCGCACCAGTGTTTATAAATGATAAATTTTTCCACGTTGGAAAGGATGACATTCTCGTGAAATAATTTTTTATACAAGTGATGAAATGTTGTCCTCTCCTCTACTTTCCTGTAAAATGTGGAATTTTTGAATTTCCCTATTGCATTTATAAATTGGCGATTCTATTTTTGCATTTTCATTTTGTTGTCTAACAATGTTTTCATACGAGTATATTTTAGGATTCCTTGTAATTTTGGTATTGTTCTTGTTGCTCGACCTTATTGATTTCCCTCCTTTCAGAAGCGTGGTACTTAATACTTTTTCTGGTACTCAATACTTACAAATAAGGAAAAACTCTCAAACTAACATATGCGATATAGTACATTTATCTAGTTTATGATAACAGAAACAACCGCAAATCCTTTTCGATAGTAAAGATTGTTCAGTACCTGACCCAAACAAGATCAGAATAGCAGTATTACCGCTTAAGAACAGGAATGTTGACGTTCAACTGGCAACTGGCAACTGGTGGCGATGAACTAATAATCAGCATGCACCAGCCTTCAAAATGATATCGCTCGATAAATGCGGGGCCGACGATTGGAATTTAAGCTTATTGCATTCTATGTTCGAAAAAGGCCATCGTAATGGTATCAGTTTATCATTTACCGCTTATAAGGTTCAGTCGAATGTGATATGTGAAAGAAAAAAGCGCATTCTATTTGATGCTGCTTTAGACCTTACAGATCTACAAAGCTCCAGGTAGTGTGACTATGCAAATCCCGTAGGAAACCCTAAAGAAGAAGAAGAAGAAAAAAGAAAGAAATCGATCAAAGATTGATACATACCATGTTTTCGTCGACTACAAAGCTGCTCTCGACGTTTTTTTGTACTACAAAAGAAGTATCAGGCTGAGATTGGAATATCTGCAAAATTTGCACGTTTTTGTGGAATGACAGTGGCTGACATGAAGTTTGCAGTAGAGGCAAGCAAAAATCTTAGTGAGCCAGTTTACAAAAAAATATATTTAGACAGGGTGGTAGAATGTCGTGGGACCTTTTTATCATACTGTTGGAGATGATCCATCTATCATCTCTAGCAAATTGGCTTTCATTCTGCTTTATCCTTTAATGATTACTGATTTATAGAATTTTTGAAGACATGGATCTATTTTTTCTGCAATTTAAGCTGCTAAACTATTTGTGCCCTCTATATATATATAT
>JAHXMU010000251.1:3055763-3069213 GCA_019455685.1 Philornis downsi
TCGTTGTCAAGCCCATTTGCCCATCATATGACCTACGACTCCTACCAGGGCGATATAAATATGCTTGGTAGGAGTCGTAGGTCATATGATGGGCAAATGGGCTTGACAACGACCATACAATTAACGATTTTGAACGGCTGTGTCCAATGAACTATTAGAGGTGTGAACAAGAAATTTCTTTTGTATGCTACTGGCATAAAAGTATATATGTTGGTGTAAAAAGTGGGTAATGTAATTGACTGATCGTCAAAACAAATATAACAGTATGTAACTAAGAAATAAAATTGGAAAATGCCATATCAGATTAAGATTAAAAAAGGGGCGTGGCATCACCCATACAACTAAAAGCTTTAACGGCCGTATTTTAAGAAGTAATAGAGGTACAAGGATGCGATTTGATACATGTGGTACTGGTACAGAAAGGGGCATGCCAAAACAAAAAAATCCTGGCAGTGCTTCAATTCTTTAAAAAATTCGTTGTAGCGGCCAATGTCATAAGAATTCAACAGTAAGTCAGTATCAATCACGAAATTGTCGTATATTATATAAGGTCATGATTGCTGAAAGAGGCGTGGTTCAATAAACACAACACACAGATATCTCACTATTTGACTATTTGAGATGCATAAACGCGATTTGAAGCTAATGATATAGAATGAAATTTGTCCGAAAAAGAGCGAGCAGCGTCTCGTCGTGCTTAAAAAATTCAATCCAGCAGCCAAGTAAGCGAGTTATTACCAATCATGAAATTGTCATATGCGTTATTAGGTAAAGCGGTGCGGCACTGCCTCTTTGCCTTAATATTTTTAAAGGATGTATCTCATGAGCTGTAAAAGGTATACAACTATATGCCCATCCACTTTTTAATAATCCTCTAAAATGTTCAAATGTCCTATTGTTATAAAAAATTAAACAGTGTGTTGCTATCATTCATGAAATTAATATAAGCAATGTTAAGTTAAGATTAGGAAGTAACGCCGACCACACAACTTCACGATTTAAATGGTCATAGCTCATAAACTATTGGAGATAAATATATGAAATGAAAGATAATGAAGAAAGCCTAAGCAAAATGAGCACTAGGTAAAATGGACGTTAAGGTGACACTATGACATGAAACTCATAAGGTGTTAATAACACTAAATTGACGACCCAACCAGATTGCATCCAGAAAAGATTTAGTCTTGTTATTGACAATTTAATCCAGGTTCTATTGAGGAACTGATTGTTATACGATTATTGAAGACGTCTCTTTCGTCTTTCGTTGGCTAGTAAATGATGTAAATAAAATTGTGCAACAATAATCGTAATATGCAAATTCTTTATTTGTATCTGGAGAGTGAGGCGAAATAAAAATATACTTAAAAAGCTTTCGGCAGATTTTCCTGCTGTCAGTCAGGCGAGAAAGAGAAGAGTATTGCGTGCGACCAGATGTTATTATGGGCTTAGAAACGATCTTAGGAAAGTCAACACAAAAATCTAATTGATCCAGGTACTGGTTCTGCATGTCTTGCTATTCGGTGCAGATTTCTCGGTTATACTCCGAAAAATATGTGAGCCCATCATTGCTACAGGAACCATAAGATGTATGACTTGTGCACTGGCATCGACGCGGTCAAAAAAAAAAAAAACAAAAAAAATACAGCGGTTGCTTTTGCTGGGTCTTGTTATGCGGATATACTAAAACTGTCTAGCACGAAAAGTCCAAACAACAAATTCGATGGGCTGCCACCAAAGCTCCGTTGGAAGGAATAAATTTGGTGTGGTGAAACATTTGAAAAACACCCATAATTCCCAAAAAATAAAAATTTAAAATCCCCGAAAATGGGATTTTTGTTTGTAAATTATGAAGTGTTTCCGTCGTTTAAGTATAGCTGACGCGTAAAATATGTGGCTATAAACCTACGTTTTTCATTTACAAATATTTAACTCAAAAATCTAACTTTTGTTAAAAAATATAAAATGTGTCAAAAAATCCATACAGAAATTTCAGTCAGGTGAACTGACTTATATATATCTTCACCCAACATCTTTTTGCGTTGCTGAAGAAATGCGAGTGGAGCCAGGGGAGAGAGATAAATTTGCTTTGTTCTTATTAAATGATATATACCTTCATTCATTCGTGTGAAGGTATAAAAATACTCTGAATGAAAGCACAAAAAAAAAAAAACAGAATTGCAAGTCTTCCGTTTGAGAAATTTGGTGGAACCACCAATTTCTGCTAAATCAGCTAATTGGTACGTGTAGTATTCTGAGGGGCGGGGCAGTGCAGTCTATTTTCATTTGCGGTACTGGATGCCTGATACATACTGAATTATATTTGTTGAAAAATACAAATCTTATATGGCTTAAATAAAGTTTACCCAGAATTATAACGTAATATAATTGACAAGAATTTAATTAACTTCAAACTACGAATAAAGGTTGCAGCGGAAAATTTTATTTCGACAAATCGGTCAATTTCTATAGGAGGTCCAAAAATGGTACCAAATGCAAGATATGTGCAAATTTGGCCGAGTTTAGCAAACTAATTGAAAGATATGGAAGCAACAATATGTTAATTAAATCGATCATTTGTGTGGCAGGCACCCGAAGGAACATGGTTAATCTATCAATTTTTTCGCCAAATTTTGGCAAGCATTATAGCAATACAATAGACGAACATATAAGTTGTGGCGGTCTACGAATTAGGAATTATAGGGAAACTCGTTTATTTTTATAAGAGGTACTAGAAGTGATGAACCAAGAAATACATTTTGTCAAAAGATGCTTAGCGTTTCAGACGTCTTCTGCTGAATATTATATTTTTACTATTTTAAATTATATATACCTTTATTCTTTTGGGTGAAAGAGAAAAAATTTGCTATAAATTGAGGAAGCGAAAAAGATTTCAAAAACTGTAATTCAGAATTTGTTTGCACTATTTTTTTTTGTTTATTTGTGGCTTCAAAGGTATAAATAAATTTCAATTTCTATACTTTATTTTAGCTTCTAAAGTCTAAATTATTATTTGCATACTTGTTGTTACGCTTCCAACAGAGCAGATTCGATGAAAAAGTATTATAAAAGAATGTACAAAAAGCACTGAGTTTAATTATATAACATATTTTTTAATTTTGGGAATAGCTCTAAACTGTATAAGAACTAAAACTGCTCATTCAGCTCGTTTTCACACATTACACAGAAGTGCGTCAGTCTTTGAAATTAATTTAACCACATAGTAATGGAAATTCAAAGTACATGCTATGTGTACGCTCAAACATTTGAAAAAAGATAATGATTTCGTTTAAAAATATATACGATGTGTGATCAAAAACTAACCGTTATTTTACATTTTTTCCAAAAAGTATTTATATATCCTCCTCAGATATAATACACTTGTGCCAACGTTTCTTCTAATCCTCGAAACACCTCTGAAATGCGCTTTTTGGTATCGCCAATAGGACTCTATTTCGATTTTTCTTTCTTTCATCGGTGTCTTCAGTTTTGGGAAGAGGAAAAGTCAGCGGGGGCCAAGTCCGTTTTGTTTTTTGCCAAAAACACCCTCACAAGCATCGATGTGTGAGCTGGTGCGTTATCATGGTGCATAATCCATGATTGGTTTTTCCACAATTCTGTGCGTTTCTGACGAATTGCTTCGCGCAAACGGCGCATAGCTTCAGGGTAGTATTCCTTATTGACCGTACGAACTTGTGGCAAGAATTCATGATGCACCACGCCATTGCAATAGAAGGAAACAGTGAGCAAAACCTTGACATTTGACCGATCTCGGCGTGCTTTTTTCGGTCTTGGCTCTTCTGGATGTTTCCATTGGGATGATTGGGCTTTGGTTTCAATGTCATAGCCATACATGGACCGTCGTTGACGACATTCAACAGCTCCTGAGCGATGTCCCTGCGACGTTGATTTTGCTCAAAATTTAGCAATTTTGGAACAATCTTCGCTGCTGCACGTTTCATGCCTAAAACATCCGTAAAAATTGCTTGGCATGAACCGAACGGTATGCCAACATCATCAGCAACCTCTCTGATAGTGATTCGACGATTATTAAAAATCATTTTCTCCACTGCTTCAATGATTTCATCGGTTGTTGACGTGCTCGGGCGACCAGGACGAACATCGTCATTGACATCTTCTTGGCCTTTCTTAAACCGGTTATACCACAATTGAACTTGTGGCGCCAAACGCCACAGTCAATATTTCAAATGTCCTTGCACATTTAATTTCATTTTTTACACAAAACTTAACACGGTTTCTTTGATCCATTTTTTCGAATAGTAAAAAATCAAAAATCACACCAAAACACGACTAACCTTTTTATCTGTCAAAAACAAACTGACAATCCAAAATGACTGATATTGTCAATATATATAACATACATGTGTACCAGCATAATAGAAAAAAATGCGAAAATCGAACATACGAAACTCACGAAATTTGAAAATAACGGTTATTTTTTGATCACACCTCGCATGTGCTCTCCAATATTTCAATCAACGGATTATTTTTTGATCACACCTCGCATGTGCTCTCGAATATTTCAATCAACGGATTATAAGAGGAAAATCCATAATATTAACAGTTGAAATAAAACACATTCCCTTCCAGCTTGAAAACCTTTCAAATTTGCATTACTCGTCGTTTGTAAAAATTTTAAGCGTGAGATAAGTTTAAACTTTCCAGACATTGAACGTACCACCATCAATCCAACAAACTTTGCATTTCTCAAATGGAGGTTGCGAACGTGGAATGAGGGTCAACCGAATGGCTGCTTTCGCCACATTTAAGTGCTGCTGAATGCCCCTACGTGTTCATCTCACAGGCTGAGGGATGAAAAAGTTTTCCATTTGCAGCAAATCTTAAAGTGGTTTTCATGCACTGTTAACTAATTGAAAATTCCACACCATGTAATTTAATAAACAGATTTAAATTAAATGCATGAACTTTCAAACAGAAATCTAACAGAGAACCTTTCTGATTGATTTTTTGTTTGTGTTCCAAGTTTAACCACTCCAATGATGATTTGTACATCACTGTATTACGAGTATTGGTTATATTACGGAATATAATAAAGGGTTTTCTAATTTCTATTCAGTGAAATAGATGAAAATTAAAATCAAGTCGTTGAGTAATGGGATTTCCGTATAGTCATTGCAAGCGTCATCTATACGAGTGGACAAATATTATCCAGAGAAGTTAAAAAGATCAACTATTCGTGATCCAGAAGTAGTGAACATTTAGTTAATCATATTTAACAAGGGCTTATCATTTTACCTTCTCCCGAAGGAATGAATAATAATTTAATTTAATTTAATTTGATACGTTTAAGGTAACGAAATGCAGTTCATAACATTTTAAGTCGATTGAGCGACGTCCGCCTGCCTGGCTGGCTGACTGGTTGCTGGATACAAAAACTGCCTTCAATCTTAATGGGAATTGGCACAGCCTAAAACTTTCCAAAATTGTGTTTGTAAATAGGCTGTCTCGGGCCACTCTTTCTGGTACCTTCCATAGAAATCGAGCGATTTTTCGAAATTCAATTTCCCTCTTTTAACACCTCATCCTTAATATGCACTAACCTACATTATTGCCCTTCGCATTGTATTAAAATTCTAGGTAGAATTTAAAGAAATTGACTGATTAAGCCCACCTATTACCACGTTTCTCACTCCAGCGAAAGCAACCAGTCTGCATTCGTTTTCGTAGGTGGTGCCATACACACTGAGATTTCCAACTGTTTCCAACAACTAAGGGAAACATCCATTCTGATTTTGCACTTAAAACCACATAGAACAATTTAACAATTTTTTATATTTATATTTATAAAATATATTTTTTCACTCATCGTCTTCGCTCATTATCAGGACGTGATAAAAGAAAGTCAAAGCAGTAGGATAATCTGTCTAAGTATATTATCCTGGTCATTGCATCTCCCGGATGGTGGTGATTATACGGTTAATTGTACATATGCCAACCGAGCCGGACATGATTTCGTGTGGTGAACTACAAGCGGTGACTGATACGCTGATTCGATGGCTTGAGGAGCTCTATATCGGCTGTATTGACCTAACATACATCCTTGCTGTGTGGAGGGAGACCAAGGTGGTATTTATTCCCAAAACCGGGAAAACATCCCATACGGAACCAAAAGATTTTAAACGTATCATGTCATTGCTTCTCCTCAAAATACTGGAGAGACTCATTGACAGCTATTTTAGGACGAGCATAGGCCGGAAGCTGTTGTCGGATAGACAAAATGTTTACTGCGAGGATACGTCCACTGAGACCAAGCAGGAATTGGTTGGATTCATTGAAGGTTCACTCGGTTTCGGAGTAAATCGAAATAAGAACGAAGTTGTTCTGTTCACCAGGAGACACAAGATCCACCTGTGGATCCTATCTCCCTGGGAGGTACTGAAATTCCTTTCGCGGACTGTGCAAACTACCTTAGTGTATTATTGGACAAGAAACTGAATTTCAGACTCAACATTTTGGACAGGGCGAAAAAGGCCACTGGGCGCTATATGCGTGCAAGAGGGTAGTAGGGAAACATGGCGATTAAAGCCTTGTATTGTTCACTGGTTGTATATTGCAATAGTAAGACCCATAATGTTGTATGGTGTTATCGTTTGGTGAAAGGCTGTTGAGAAGTCCACGTATTGTAGGATACTGGGCAAGGCCCAAAGGATGGCTAGCTTGTGCATCACTGGTGCGCTTCGCACCACCCTTCTCTGCAATTGCCCCGCCCTGGAGAATAGACGAGGATCAACACAGGGCTCTTATTTCTTTAGCGATGCCAAAACTTACACCGCAAAATTTGTTAAGTTTCACTTGTAGCGCCCTTTGTAATAAATAATAAAGTTTTTTACCGCAAAAAAATTTATATTCACTGTGTTGTCATATATATTATTTTCCGCCCTCCTTATGTAAAACAAGTTTGATGATTGAAGTTGTGGTTTGGCTTGTTTGATTTCCTAAATAGAAACACATAATCTGCTGCATTGTACCATTAAGTTCATGCAGTCAAGTTCTATTCTTAGTTTTACTGAACTTTGTGTAACTAAGCAAACGATATTTTTTTTTTTTTTTTTTGAATTCTGGATTTATTAAAATCTGTCCTTGGACATTCATTAATATTCACATTGGCCTACATACTACTTATATACTAAAATTTTATTTTTTTATTCGGGAACACTTCCTTGAGTGTCCCTACTGCCTTATTCGTCCTGAGTAGCCAGGTCCTGTGTGGTTCTCCTCCTTAGTCTGGTAAATAATGGTGTTTCGTTCATCAGATTGGACGCCAGCTGATTCGGATGTTGTTGAATACGATTCATGTATCTAGCGGAGTATTTTTGGACTTCTTCCTTAATGAAGGGTGTTTTCAATTCTCTATGCAACTGTTTGTTCGAGAAGTATCTGGGTGCACCAGTAATGGTTCGCAGTACTTTGGATTGAAAGCGTTGTAATATTTCAAGGTTGGAGTTTGCTGCAGTCCCCCATAACTGGATTCCATATGTCCATACGGGCTTTAAGACGCATTTATAGATTTTTAATTTGTTGTCTAGGGATAATTTGGATTTGCCATTCAAAAGCCAATTTAAGGATCTTAGTTTGAGCCCCAAGGCCAGTCTTTTTGTAAATATATGCTTTCTCCAAGTTAGTGTTCTGTCCAAATAAATGCCTAGATACTTTGCATCATTTGCTTGAGGTATTTCAACATTATTAATAGACACGGGAGGGCAACATCCTCTCCGAAGTGTAAACGTTGCCTGAACCGATTTCGTTTCGTTTGCCTTTATTCTCCATTTCCGCAGCCATTTTGTTATGGTACCGAGATGATTTTGCAATTTTCTAGATGCTTGATCCGGGTTGACATCAGTGGCAAGAACAGCTGTATCGTCTGCAAACATGCCGATAAGAGTCCCTTCTTCTGTGGGTAGGTCCGAAGTGAAAATCAGATATAAGGTAGGACCAATAATGCTGCCCTGAGGTACTCCCGCATGCGATTTAAGCATGTCCGACATGTCTTCGCCGTGTTTAACAAAAAAGGTTCGTTCAGATAGATAAGATTTCAGAAAAATGAAGAAATTCGTGGGTAACATTTTCCTTCGTGCCATATTCTATCAAAGGCTTGTGAAATGTCCAGAAATGCCGCATTGCAACACTTTTTCGTGTCGAAAGATTTATTTATCAGTTCATTCTATGAACCTGTTTAATTGTCCCATGTCCCTGTCTAAAACCAAATTGGTGATCAGGTATTAGTTTGGACTCTATTATAGGGTTTAATCTTCGAAGAAATAAAATTTCGAGGACTTTTGATGGTACAGGTAGGAGGCTTATGGGCCTATAAGAGGAGGTTTCTTCAGGTGGTTTTCCTGGTTTTCGTATCATTTTCACCTGAGATATTTTCCATTATGGCGGAATGTACAACTTTAAAATGATTGCATTGTATATTCTTGTTAGAAGCTGTAAGCCTTCCTGAGACAATTCTTTTAAGATTTTAACAGTGATCAAGTCGTATCCGGGGGCTTTTTGGTCTTCTAAATCAGCAATTATATTTTTAACTTCGCAGGTGGTAAATTGTGTAATGGGCAAGTCCATCTGGTAATCTTCATTTAGAAAGTTGTGCAGCTCATTTAAAAAAGTGTCATTACCATGTTGTTCATTAGGTACGAACACTTTCTCCAGATGTTTTGCGAAAGTTTCAGCTTTTTCAGAATCACTTTTAGCCCATGTATTCTGTATGGTTCGAATAGGGGGATCGTGTTTTATGGACTTGTTCGTACGCTTTATTACTTTACTGTAGTCGGTAGCTGCAGTTGCATCTAAATTTTCCAGATCTCTATCAGTTTTTCTACTATCCTCTACACTTAAGATCTCTTTGAGTTCTTTTGTTAACTTATTTAGAACCGCTTTATCGGGCGGATATCTAGTTCTCTGCCACTTTTTTCTTGCCTTTCTCTTTTCAGCCACTTTTTCTCTTATACTCAATGGAACTTTGTTCCGTTCGGGTATATTTTTTTCATTCAAAGGGGTAGAATTCCAAGCTGCTTGTTGGATAATATTATTAAACTGCTCAACTCCATTTATTATATCGTTATCTGAGTTTAAAGCAATATGTATATTTACATTAGCTTTTACCAAATGTCGAAAGAGATTCCAGTCAGTTCGATTATTATGGAGTACACAACTTCTTGATGCAGGCAAAATTTTTCTGCCCAGAGTTACCTTTACTGGGGTGTGGTCAGACCACAAGTCATAAATGGATTCACATTGCACTGTCTCTTTCTTAATACCTCTTGTCACACAAAAATCTAGTAAATCGGGGATTTTGCTGCAGTCTGTTGGCCAATAAGTCGGTTGTGCACTTGATACCATGTATAGGTTCATTGATTCAGCTGCATATTGAAGTTGACGACCTTTTGTTGTTGTTAGCCTAGAGCCCCAGATGGTGTTTTTGGCATTGTAGTCGCCACCTGCGACAAAGGTATTACCAAGTGTTTTGAAGAACTCCTTGTACATTTTACAACTTATTTTGTGTTTGGGGGGACTATATATTGCGGAGATACTTATTGGGCCGGACCAATCTTCAACCACTATTGTTGTGGCTTGTATTTCTGCCCTTGCATATGGGTTTGACAAATGATGTTTTATGTTGTTTCTTATAAGTATTCCAGAGCCTCCGTGTGCTGTACCATCTGGATGTATTGTGTGATAGAATTTATAGTTCGGTATAGAAAAATAATCCTTACGGGTAAAATGAGTTTCAGAGACAAGCAGAATGTCGATATTATGCAAACGATATAAACACAAAAATATTTGGCCTAAAACTGCCATTTGTTTGGGAGGCACCCGAAAAAGCTAACAAAATAATTAGTTGATTTTTTTAAATTTTAAAGGGTTGATAATAGATGTAAGACATACTCCTGGTGCAATAGACGTGTGTGTAATTCGTGGTGCTAATATGATCCGAGTCAATGTCAACCACCTGGTTGCAACTAAGGTACGCACGAGATTAAGCACAACGAAAAATGTTCGTAACCAGGCACAAGGAAGCTTCACGTCGCTAGGTTGAATATCCCTGAGATAGTCACAGCCTACTTCATTAAACCATCTCAACTACTAGAACTAAACTCCCCTGATCCTGATGTTCCTGACGCAGAGTGGTACCATATTGCGCATTCTATGGCAACTGCTGAAAAAACCATACCTTGGTATGAGAAACCGCGCTCAGACAAGCCCTGGTACGATGAAGAATGTCGCATAGTGTCTAAGGAAAAGGATGCTGCATACGGGACAACGTTGCAGCCAATTGTAACGCGTGCAGTTAGAGAACTCTACAAGGAGCAAAGAAGAGAGACACACAAACTTTTTGAACGGTACAGGGACAGAGACGAAGCCCGAAAACTCTACCAAAAGATAAAAAGTACAGGGAATGGAACAGGACTCCCCTCCTGTGAAGACAGCGGGGGAAATCTGCCACAGATACGCAGAATGTGCTGCGACTATGGAGAGAGCATTTTTATAAGCTCATAGTTTCGGATGACAGCACGTGTGAGGAAATCACCCCAACTATCGACGATGGCATAAATTGCCCAGCTCCAAGTCAAACATAGATCAGACAAGATCGCGGCTTAAGAACAAAAAAGTTGCGCGCGCTGATGGCCTACCATGATGAGCTGATAAACAGTCTGCGTCAGCTCCCAAATAGGATTTGACTCGAAGAAAACATGCTCAATGATTGGAATTTGAGTGCACTTTGTCCTGTGTTTAAAAAAGATAATCCAAGTGTTTGTAAAAACTACCCCGGTATCAGTCTTTTACCCATTGCTTGTAAGGTCCTGTCGAGTCTGATATGTGAAAGACTGTAACCTTTTATAACTGACACGATTGGACCTTATCAGTGTGGCTTTAGACCCTTCTGGAGAAGACCCAAGAAAAACAGATCGACATGTACCATCTTTTCTTCGATTATAAATCTGCCTTCGATAGTCCGATACGGCAAAAACTGTATGAGGACATGCCCGAGTTTGGAATTCCTACTTCCTTCCTACTGCTACTACTTTTTATACCAAACGAGCATTTAGGCAGGGCGATAGTCTACCGTGCGACCTTCTGTAGTTAACACGACCATAATTAATAAAAGCCATATGTTACTCGCATATGCAGATGACATAGAAGGAGGAAGAAGGAAGCATTGCATTTTTTGACTACGATCTGTTAAAATTTTTAGCTGTGCAAAGTTATAAACAGTTTCCTAAATATTTAGGGCAGTTGTCATATCCACCAGCTAGATAGGCGGATATCGCTTAATCGGCATAAAAGGTAATGAAACATATTTTGTCAAAAGATTCTTGTTGCTTTGAACGCTTCTTTTTGACTGCCACATTTTTGCCGAATCAAATAATATATACGACATCTTCATTGCTTTGGGTAAAGGTATGAAAATATATGGTTAAATTAACTTGCATGACACCTAATATTGCCAAGCAATATAGCAGTAGGCACAAATCTATGTTGCTACCGTTTACCGATTAGGAGTTATAGGGCGAAACGCAATTTTGGATAATTTGTACGGAAAATTATACCAGCCCCTTGGGCGATATATTCCGACTACAATACCCGGCTACGACCTGCTAAAAATTTGTCCGTAAAAAATTTTAAAAAGTTTCATAAAGATGTACGGCAGTCAATATGTTCACCAGCTAGCCAGACCGACGGACACCGTTCAATTGACTTAAAAAGTTGTGAAATGCTTTTGTTCTAAAGGTACTTGGTTCTTTAAACGCGTTCTTCTAAGTGTTATATTACTCCCGTATCAAATGTTATATATCTTCATTCCTTATAAATAAATATTCTATTACAAATATCGGAGTTGTTACAAAAAACTACAAATATCGGAGTTGTTACAAAAAAAATCCGGTGAACTAACTAACTATTATAATTACAGGTGATAAGTTCTGTAACGGTAGCTCAGTGAATTTGTATAGGAGTGCTACATTCCGAGCAAAACAGCCCATTTCCATTCTCAAGCCTTACTTTATCATATGTTTTAACGTTGGTCAAATTTAACTGAATTTTGTGCATTTGAATGAAAGTTATGAATATGTTGGTTAAATCGGAAATTAGTACGGAAGGCAAGAGAAGGTGGCGTGATAGCTTCGTTGATTTTCCTAAAATTTCGTCAGAAATTTTAATGGAGTTGGATTAGCAAAGTCTACCAGTTTGAAATTATAGAGGAAAAATTTAATTTCAGAAAATCGGCTACGTGGAATCAATTATTTACATTTGAGGTTCCAGAAGCGTGTTTAGTTCGTTGACTTTAATGATTGTAATGCAACACGAAGCACCAAAGTTTAGGTTGCAGCAGTCTTTTAGAATTACAATAGGAGTTATGAAGGAGAAGTAATTTCCGGTAAAGAGGTATCAGAAGGATGGTTTGGCAACACAAATTAATATTTTAAGAAGTTTAATAAAGATTTACGTTTGTTGTCATATCTACCAGGTAGTCTGGCAGAAGAATATAGTTCAATCAGCTTATAGTCATAATATATACATTTAAAATGATATATATGTTCAAACGATATCAAACGCCGAGCTACAATTCCATCTAAAGCGACAGTAACTTGAGGTCATACGTTGTGTCAACAAATTCGAAACACTGTGCGCCTAAGTTATGCTCTTCATGCGACTGTTCAAAAAATAAAGTTGCCTAATAGTGAAATTAAATTTGAACAATGCCATGATGAAAGCACCCTCTATGCCACGTTTTTCAGATGCAAATCTTTGGATAAATTTGTCGTCATTTTTTATATTGTTTATGCTGTGCAATGAAATCGTGACAAGTTAGACTACTTCTTGTGGTTAACCCCAAAAAAGATGCCATTTTTCCATCTGATGCAGCTTTTGGTTTAGACCCATTTGCTACAATACTTCGTTTTTGTAATTGGGAGGCTTTTCCTAACAAATTGGAGTTGTTTAACAATCTTTTGAAATTAATTAAAAGTGTTCCTTACGCAGGACCGCAAAGGATGCTCAATGTAGAATTAATTAAAAAAATTGCAAATTATTGAAGACGAGTTTGCTTCCGGCTTCTAAATGAAATTTACAAGATGCGAACGACGAAATTAACGACATGAGTTGACAATATTCTTGGGTGGTGGTAGAAAATTATATTCTAGGCGCGTTATTTTTGTGAACAATTTTTGATGATTCATATTTGTTTAGGAATTTAGGTACAATAATAATAATAATAAAAATTTCATTGTAATTCGTTCATTTAGTTAACTATTGCGGCCTGAAATATAAACAAATAGAAGGTGCTAATGGAAAGGCATGCTTGTTAGAAATTTTTTTTTAAGAATTGTTGTAACCGATATCTTAAGCGATGGTCTGCCGAAGAAATATTATTCAGAATATTGGAGATTCGGCAAATTAGGAAGATTCGCTA
>JAHXMU010000251.1:3069223-3091870 GCA_019455685.1 Philornis downsi
ATATTATTCAGAATATTGGAGATTCGGCAAATTAGGAAGATTCGCTAATTTTAGAAGTTCCGGCTGCGTTTACTGCATCCCTTATTGTACTATATATATAAGTTGGTCGGTTTAGAATAATTCAGTCTTTTTCATGTAAAAAGATAAATAAGTGGTTCCTCCATAATTTCTAAGAGGCGATTTTAAAAAGTTCTCATTTTACTTCTTTGATTATGCTGTAATTTAGATTATTTTTATAAGAAACTGACTGAAATTTCTGTATAGATTTCTATTTATTTTCAAAGCAAAAAGGTAGAATTATGCATGACACTGCCGTTTTATTCCTCTTTTCAGTTTATAACATTTTTGTTTATTTTATATGTCCGTAGTCGACTTAAAACAATATTGAACTCCGACTCCGGCTCCCGCTTCACAGATTTATGTTTAATAACAATTTTCAAGAATTCTAATTTTTGTACGATGAATTTTCTGACATTGGCCATTTTTTTTTCAAATAATTAGAAATATAAATTTTTGGGGAAAATAATTTGAAATCCGTTCATTCTCTCAACTATTATATATAGTTTGACACGGCAAAAACGTAGCGTCTAAAGAACTAAATATCTTTTGATCAAATGTGTTCCATAACTTTTTAAGTCGATTGAGCAAAGCCCACCTCATTGACTGACTGTTATGAACTCGATAACTGTGGCAAATCTTTATGAGACTTCTTAATTCTAGTCACAGACTGCTATTTTGGTTTGCCCACATTAACATTTGTTTACAAGCAATACTCTTTGCTTAATATCCATGCTCACATCATTCGTTTTATTCATTGCGGAGCAGTATGATTTTATAATACTTCCAGAATCTCCCAGTATTCACAAATTCTTAGGTTCATATCTTTCGTTCATGGTTTCTGAGACTGAAAAGGAACTGTATCGTAGTCCCTCCTCTTGTACAGCAGTGGTTCATTTTGAGGTAGATTTCGAAAAAATACGACCCAGTGACACCTCCAGACCATAATGCGCACCAAACACTTTTCTCGGTTCTCTGAGTCCCATATACGACAATTTTGTTTGTTGACGTAACCACCGAGTGAGAAATAAGTTTCATCGTTGAAGAAAATTCTGTTCCATTGAAAGCCCACGTTTTGTAATAAGTTTTAACTATTTTTATGCATTCTTCGATTATTGAACGATCCATATTCGTAAATGGCAAACCTGTCACTAAATAAATAAGACTTCACATGACCGGTATTTAACAGTTAACAACCCACTTTCGAAACCACTAAATGGATAACCCTATGTTTTGCTTCACATCTTTCAAGCATTTGGCACTTTGGCACATATCAAGCTCTTGTTAAAAAAATTATGTTTTTATATATTTATTATATTTTTTTTATATAACATTTTTACATTACCACGCCCATTAGGGTTTCATATTATATGAATGAATCGACTGATTTATCGGAAATCTATGGTTCCACAATAATTTATAATCACAGGACTTCAGACAGTTATACTTTTTTCTTCTTTTATTAAGTCTTGTTTCTGAGTAGTTTTTAATAGGAATCATGTGATTTACCATCCTTTTTACCACCTCGTTGACTTTTGCTCCAACTTGGAGGATACGGCATGAAAAATTGTATAAGTTCGTGTAATTAAAATTTTTGTACCGATTTTGAATAAAAGCTATTTTTACAAATAGCGCAAACATTGTATTGTACAGGGTGTCCGTCGGGAAAGTATACTACTTTGTTTGTTTATAATTTTTAATTAAACGAAAGAGAATGGATCTTATATTGATAAATGTTTTATATAGTGTCGGCAATTATGTATGGAATACAATATCAGATAAATGTGCGCCTCTGTTAGCCTCATAAATGCGAGCCCTTTTGAGCACATTTTTCATTATATGCTCACGCATTTCACGCAGTATTTCATTAATTTCATCACGAATATTTTGTTTCAGTTGCTCAATCCTTTCTGGTTTGTTTGCATGAACATTGCTTTTCAGATATCCCCACAAAAAGAAGTCCGTAGCAGTCAAATCAGGCTACCGTGGACGCCAATCAACATCACCATTTCTTGAAATAACTTGTTGTGGAAAGAGGTCTCGCAGTAATTCCATTGTAATCCTGGCTGTATGCGATGTGACACCGTCTTGTTGATACCACATCTTAATCAAGCCCAAAGCAAGCAGTTGTGGCGTTAAAATGTTTTCAATCATATCACGATATCGCTCCCCATTGACAGTCACCGTTACGCCGTTTTCAGTTTCAAAGAAGTAAGGTCCAATGATTCCTCCTACACACCAGACTGTCACTTTTATTTGATGCAAAGGTGACTGATGAATAATTTGAGGGGTTTCCATTGCCCAGAACCGGCTATTCTATCCATTCAAGTGAAAATGTGCCTCGTCACTCATTATAATTTTTTCATGAAAATCGGGGTTGTCATGGGCGAGCTGTAACATCCTATTGGCATATGCACGGCGGCGTAAATGGTCTTGTGGAAGAAGCTCTTGTGTCAACTGAATCTTAAATGGAAAAAATGCAAATCCTTGTGTAAAATTGTGGCCACAGTTGTTCTTTGGAGACAAAGCTTCTGAAAACGGCGTCAAATTGAGGTTGATGAATTGTTTTGAACACTTTCTTGAGCAGCAGTAATGTTTTCAGCCGATGTTGCAGTACGTTGTGGTCCACATCCTCTTTCTTCGAAATCATTCACTACACGATAAATAGTGCGTCTTGTTGGCACGTTGTTTCTCCCAAAAATTTCACGTTACTTTCTCATCGTTACAGTAATCGATGAATGATTTTGATCAAATGCTTTAACGATTAAAACACGTTGGCTTATCGAATATTTGTCCATAATAAATTTGCCACGTCTCTACTTCATGACTGTCAAATATGAAATGTCAAGACTAATGTTTACCAAAATGGCGGCAGAACAAAGTAGTACACCTTCCTGATGGACACCCTGTATATTTCCGATATCAATAACAAAATGTATACAAGAATTTTTTGATTTCCTAAAATCGTTCCTTTGAAGTATAAGTATACTCAAAAAAAAAAAAAAAAAAAAAAAACAGTACTAAACTTTATTTAAAAACAGATTCAAAATAAGTATACCAAGTCTAGTCAATACTAGTAAATTTTGCTTGAAATGAGTAAGTGAAACTTAGATTGACTAAATTTTCTTAACTTGAGCAAGCGTGAAAATAGTACGTACATAAAGTAAGTACGAAAAATCTCTCTTGCATAATTTGTTTCCTTATTTGGGATAAGGAGATCAATTTTACTCAGTTTGAGCTGGTTTTGACTCAAAATTATTTAAATTTTCTTTTGGGTATAACAAAATACTTCAATTCAATAATTCAATTCAATTTTCTACTATCCCTTTGCTGTTTGTGAATACAAAGTTGTTTTGCCTCTTGTAATCTCTTTAATATGTAATCTGAGGGGAATAATTTAAGCGATATTATAAAATTCTAAGGTAGTGGATACGTTTGTAGATATTAAGTTCAATGAGTCTTCAAACCATTGACCACGATATAAGTTTAACAAACTATTGTTGCGTTTGCTTTAATCAGTCATAATGCCTTTTATTGCATTGATTTCATTTGTCTACCAAATCAAAGAATTCGTGCTGTTACTGTTATGTTCTTAATTTGTCTATCATCCCAGGGCTAGTGGTTATCGCGTTGTTGAAGGAGGTAATATCTATGTTATCTTTTATATGGGAATTAAAATATCGTAATTTAATTAATTTCTTTGGAAGAGGATATCGAAGCTTGGTCTTCCTACTTACTCCTAACAATTTATAATTAAATTTCCAGCAGTCGAAATAAAGTGTACGAGTACACACACAAATCCTATAATTAAAATATGGTAGAAGTTGGGGAAGGGATAGACAGTGTGTGAATCATATAAATTTCCCTCGTTCGCTTTCTCATTCCATCGGGTTTATTAACCTTTCAATGCATTGTACCCAGGAACTACCTGAGCTTGGGTGTAATAAGTAAATACTTCATAATATAAATAGAGGTAGTTGTTATAATTGCGCATAACCCACAATATTTCATTGAAAATTGGCACAGGGATTGTCTGCCATTTTGTTGGCGTCATTTTGAGGAAATTGTTAAATATTTAAATGCGGGAAGTGTTATTGCGTTTTCAAAACACATAATTAAACCACAAACGAGACCAACAATAAATAATGAAAATTGCAACGCAATGTAAGTGATTTGAACATTTTGAACCTTGTTTTAAGGGTGCCCATTTCATATTAATTGTCTAATCTATTGGGGTGCTTTCGCCTACGTTGACCGCACATACTTCATAATATTAGACTGGATGCACATAGGAGTGTATATGGCGCATTTAAAGAATTACGTTGCGTTACGTTAAGAATAACGGGTTTTATTGAATACTTGTATTATTATGTATTAGTTGCAAAACTTAATCGAAATGCTGTCTGTCCCTCCAGACAGACAACGTAGTTCCTGAAATTATAACTAAAGTTTGTTAATTGCCAGTTGATTATTTCATTAAGTACGGAAGCATTCAAAAGATGGTACTTTCAATACTACATTAAACAAATTATACGTTCATCCGATTATGTGACTTTCATGCGGTCAAATATGTAACACTCAGAAGGAAACGTTTAAAACTTGAGAAATAGCGGTACATTTAGTAGTACTTACGGTACGAATGATTGATTTAGTCCAAATATTCTAAACTTTATATCTTTCATTAAATTCAGCTAAATTTGGCGCATATCCCTTACTAGTACGAAATTAATAATTTATTTTTCCCTTTAATTAATAATTCGTAGACTTAAATTTTTGCTAATTGTATTATGTTGTAATGTGTGCCAAAATTTAAAATCTATAATTTAATTCATATATTCCTATGGATACTTTTCATTGAATTATACTACATTGAGTATAACTCAGAACGCATCATGCGTTTAGTAAGCTTTGCTACGCCCATTAGATTATCATACTTGCAAATTGTCGATTTAGCAAACATTAACAGTCCCCCTATAGATTCTAAGTGGAATACTGGAACAGTTATAATTTTGTTTCGTTTATTATGATTATATTCATCTATTTAATCACATCATTTGTGACAAGAACATGCGGTTTATAAGGTGTCGCACAATTTTGCACCCACGTAAATGAAATTTGGGTGGAGGTATATTTAGGTTAGTACACTTGGCTGAAATGTCCGTACTGGTTATTTTATTATAAATATTGTGTTACTGCTATATTTACAGGCTCTATTTAGAACCCATCTCATGAGGAATATCATTTTCATAGCTTCTACGAGTGATTTATGAGCATATTCCCCATTTCCTTGCAATGGTTTGGAAAAAAACCAAAAAAAAAAAAAAAAATATATATATGGAAATAAATCTTCTGGATCTAAACAAGTGGTTCGAGTTTGATGAAATATAGCTATAGCAGAGGTGTGGTCGAGTTTAAGTTTTAAATTCGGACCTCATACTCCTAAGGGTGTCTGCAACGCAACACCTCAAAGTAGATCACCTCGGGAAGTTAAAAATTTTAAAACGATACTACTTCTTAAGGGGTCCCGGTGGTCTAGAGCTCGAAAATTTAGGGTTTTTTCAGGATTGTTTTTGCAATAAAAAAATGAAAAACGATATTTAAATTTTGTAGGTTTTTTTCTTTTACATACAAAAATGAAAAAAAAATTCATTTTAATAATTTTAAAAATGGCGCTAAAGTTGGCCCTCCCGAAAAATTAGACCTGGACGGTGTTTTCTATTTTGGCTCTTCTATTTATCTGAAACATAAAAACCAAAAAAATTATTAATCAGTATGACTGTAGCTATGTCCCGTACTGGAATAAAGAAACAAAATTGACACTCTAAAAGTCGGGCTTTTTTTTAGTTTTTTAATCAAAAAAAAAAAAAAAAATACGAAATAATTGAAATCATAATACGATTCCAGTACGGGCGATAGTCATTGATGTTGTGAATAACATATTAAAATTTCAGATGGTTCGGTTGAACATTTTTTTTTTTGACAACACCAGGCCGAAAAAAGTAAGAAAATAGATTTGCTCCGCTTGTGGTCCGATGGTGATACCCATGACCTCTATGTAGGTAATTTTCAAAACAGCGTTGAATCCTTCATTAAATGTGCAGGCAGAAATACAAATGGCAATATCAATTATTTTTTTGCCAGACACAAGAATTAAAACTCTCATTATTGTTCTGGTTATTACTACCAATAATAATAATATTATAACCAATTATCCGGGGTAGTACTCAGCCAGGTTTCAGGATAGTGAAAGTCCAGTGTTTCAAATAATTATATCTTAATTTATTAAGAATTCAGCAGTGTAGTTTTAATAATTTAGAGGGAGATTCAATGCAATGACGACGACCTCAGTGTTCGTATCCCGTCCGTTGCTCTCGGCGTTCCAAACTCGACCGCAGCCAAAAGTAAAAGAGCACGTCCGTTGTGATTTATTGGGGTGGGTTAGTATGTTAGTCAAAGTAACTATATAGTTGGGACCCATGACTATAGGAATCAGTGTGTCCCTACATACTTTTGCATTTGTGATTGGGAACCAAGACTATAAGAATCTGTGGTATCCCTCCTCACCACTACTTGATGACTGGGCACTATGACTATAAAAATCAATAGTGTCCCTCTCCATCACTACTGTTGAATTGGACTACTTCCTCCGCTGTGTGGCCACCACAACGGCGGCCGAAGCCCAACTGATTTGATTGTGATAGTCACCATCATCAGAAGCTTAAGTAGTGTAGTAGACATACACTACCGGAGATGTAGTAGAGGGACATCACCGCAGAGAAAACACAGGAGAAGAATGTACGTGAAGTAGTGAGAACGGTATAATACACTCACTCAACGGCCTATGGTAGATTATGTATGTATGTGTCAGTGAACGATTAGATCGCTGCATTGAATCTCTTATATATAATTTCTCTTATACGTGCTATAATTTTAAAAATACTGTACAAATGTAAATTCAAACATCATCATTTCAGGCATACGCAAAATATTAATAATTTGTAACGAAAAACTTCGTTACAATATTCCAATAAATCATCTCTGTTAATTCTTCGTGGATGGGTTTCAATATTTCTTGTGCGTCATCGTCTAGAGCAGGTGGATGCTCATAGGTATCTAAGGTACCTGCAGCTTCATTCTGGCGCCATTTGCACCACAATTCTGGATCTGGAGGACAGTGCGGGTGTTGAGGATTGCCATTTGACTTTACCTGCTAAAACGGCTGTAGAATCGAAAATACTGGGAATATCCTTCCACAAATTTGACAGTATATTCTTAAAAGCCTATACTTTCGAAATATAAAAAAAATCGATTTTTCCAAAATTCTAGACCACCGGGACCCCTTAAAGTTGTATCAAGCTTGAAATATTGTACACTGTACCTATATATATTCCTCTAGTTGAGATCTTCAAATATTGTTTTGTGATTGCTTTCGTTCCTAAACTTTAACAGTTATTCGACTTTTAAAAAAGTTTTTGTTTTTTACCTAATTAGCTCATTTTTTTTGCTAATAGAAGAAACAAATTTTTCCCATTTTTTTTTAACTTTTTACTTGTATTAATAACGAACTTGTAATTAAAAAACAAAACAACTAGTCAAAAGTTATACGTAGTTAAAGTTAAAAATTAAAATAATGTCGCAATTTTTTGCAAAAAAGTACCTACATTCTTTCTTAATTATAAGAAAAAACTTGTTAAAAAAGTATATTATATTTTCACATTATATTTTTCTGAAAGGTAACTTTATAAGGACATTTTAAAGCAAAAATCTCATTTTTTGGTATTTTTGAAAGTTTTTTTTTTTTGGAATTATGGAGTTTCTTTCGGTTTAGTACTCACTACCTAAATTTCTCTATAAATGCATAATTTCATTAACAAATATTTATAATTAAAAATTTTATACGATTTTTT
The DNA here is from genome assembly GCA_019455685.1 of Philornis downsi. NCBI lineage: Eukaryota > Metazoa > Arthropoda > Insecta > Diptera > Muscidae > Philornis > Philornis downsi. The sequence goes on from JAHXMU010000251.1 coordinate 3,077,188, forward strand.
CCACATTATATTTTTACGAAAACTCAGTTGCAACCATTTCTTCCACTTTTTTCCAAAAGGTCTTCCATATATTTTGTAATTATTGCAAATTTAATACGATTCTGAAAAGTAGACACAATTTCCAACACACTGATACTCAATATGTCTACCTTATATTTTCCACGTGTAAAATTGTTGAACATAAATTTATCAATTGATATTTTCTGCTATAAATAGGTAGTACATACCCAATGTTTGAGTGAAAAATACCCTAATAAAATTTTATTTTGCAATAAAACATATTTTAATATGTATTTTTAAATAGTTATTTTAATCAATTAAGTAATCTGATTCGCAGTATTCCGTGCTTACAGAAGTACAGTAAATTCATTACTATTTTCAAATGTCAAATTTTTCAGAGTTGAGTTTGTTCTAGTATCGGTAGGTCGTATGTAGACAGAAACGAAGAGTCATGGATTGTATGTTGACTCATACTCAGGTGAGAGGGGATATAAAAAACGATTTCTTCTCATATATAATACGAGGGTGGTACCAAACCAGTCGACCTGACATATAGATGGAGCTAGCGGATTGAAAAAAAAAATATATATATTTTCGTGAAAAGTGGCAACTTTATAAAATATACGTTTTAGGTTTTAAGGAGCTACGTTGCTTAGTAATTTTATTTGAACCATCAAAAGTAAACGATCTCAGTGAATTTGTAAGCATGGGAAAAATCGGTCACCAATATTAAAGCCGAGTTAGGGGATAGTCAGCTTCTTTGTTTACGACTGTAAAATATTGGGTGGCAGAGTTTAAATGAGGCCGTACGAGCTGCCAAGACGAACACCGTAGTGATCGACCAAATGAGGTGTCCACATCAGACATCGTTAAAAAGATCCACAAAATGGATTGGATGATCGAAATGAAATTATAGGCATTTCAAAAAGTGCTATAAATCGTATACGTGATGAAATTATGGAATAAACTACCCATTTGGCGAAAATGAAAATATTGTTTCATCAAGACAATGTTCCAGTTCACACATCCAATATTGCGATGAACAAAATTAATGAATTAAAGTTCGAATTGCTTCATCGCGCACTTTATTTGCCAGATTTAGCTCCCTTGGACCATTTTATATTTCTAAACTTGAAAAAATGGCGCGGTGGTAAACGAATTGCAACAGTGAAGAGGTGGAGTCTGTGGTTGACCTCATTCAAAAGCAAAACTCACAACTAAGGATGGTCCCCTAAAAAGTATACATTTGCTAACTACCACCACATTCCGATTTTAATTAACGAATAGATGGTAAACTAAATAGGAATATTATGAAATGAGGTCGTTTTCAGAAGTTGAATTTAGTGCTTATACGAGCAAGTCTTTTCCTCTTGGATCATTTGCCTCAGTTGTGGTCATGGCGTCGAAGACGATGTAGTGGATCGTCGCCATAAAAGTGGGCGTATCAAAAATCCCCTCTGTGTCGATTTACCCGTTTTTCTAGCGAAATTTAATTGTCTTTAGTATTTTTCAAAAGCTATACCGTAATTAGGGCAGTTCCGTAAAAATCACGTGAGTTGGAATGGCCGTTTCCTTTATCTGACAACTAACGATTGCTTTTAATTAATATGTGATTAAAAAAACCCAATTTGAAAAAAAAAAACTGAAAGTGCCCATTATTCCAAATCGGGATTTAATTCTGTCTGTGACCCACAGTATTGCTCTGGACAGTCGTCAGAAAAAGTTAGCTTATCAGAAACGAGAATCTGAAGGTTGATTTTAGTAGCCATACATTTTCCCCGATATGTTTCATTTGATATGGTGATATGGCTGGTTGACTGGCATGTGGCAGGCTGGCTAGATGTTAGACACGGTAGCGGTCGCAAATCCTTATTAAACTTGTTGAAACTTAGTACTGTCTAATATTTTGCTAACCACACCTCTTCTGGTCTCATGCAAATGGCCCATTTAGCTCATGTATCCTTAGATTCATGTCTCTTAGATGGTTAAATTATTGTCTTATAGTCAAATTTGGTACACTCTGAGCGTTTGATGAAGTAAGTTTTCGCAAAGAAAATGGACAGCATTGCGACACCCTTGTGGCACTTCCCCTACAAATCGCCGATTTTTTGAAATTCTATCTTTAGTCTGTAATTTCTAATCAATAGGCTGCAGCAGCCTAGGTTCATGTTGAATACATTGATTCATAATTCTCTGTAAGCCCTAAGAAAAATTGACAATTATATCTTTCTAGTAAGTACGAGTATACCGAATTTAGTCAAATTTCTCACACGTTATGCGTTTGGTGAAGTAAGTTCTGGGAGTGGAAATTGGACGCATTGCCCGATTAGCAAAATCTGAAAAGATCGATTGTTCATATTTGCATGAAAGGTAACAAACGTCTCATGCAAAAATGATCAATTTAACTCATGTACGAGTATTCTTGGGTTCATATTTTCTATGCAATTGCACTGAATTAAGTCATATTTGGTACACGTTACGAATTTGCTCGCCCTCCGACCGATACTTCCCATTCAAATTGACCGGTTTTTCTGTAATTCCTGACTTACATATATATTGCAGCAGCCCAAATTGTTTATCACTGTTTTGTTTTATAGTGTCTGCACAATGTTGTTAAAATCGAGCTAGCAACCACGCCCCTTCTAGTACTCCCCATACAAATAACCGATTTAATCCAATATTCTTAGCTTTATTTCTTTCGGCCAACTGTATTGAATTTAGTCAAGTTTAGCACACGTCATGCGTTTGGTAAACTCGGTGTGGAAAATCTGCAAATTCCGCAGAAGGACGTTGAGTGAAGGTGTTTGTAAGTCAGTAAGCACTGATTCCAGGCTTATTTCGGTTATGTTTCGGGTGCGTACTTTAATAGAACTGTTTGAAAATGATTTGAAAAGCGCATAACTTACAGTAAATGTAAACGTAAAACGCCTTCAAAACGCAAATGTTTCAGTAATATGTGCTAACATTTGTTTATGAGGCACGTAGGATAAGCTGCTTCCATGCCACTATTTCTATTGGCTAATGCGAAATATATTAAAATGAACGGCCAAATTTTAGGGTTTGCGGATATACCAGTTCAAAATAGAGGAAATAGTAAATACTGTCGAATTGGTCATTTCATATGGGAGGCGCCTAAACGTCGTTATCTCGTTCAGTTGCAGTCTTGTGGCAGGCTCTAACAAGAAATTATTGTGTGCAAAATATTAGTGGATTCTTGTATAAATTTCAAAAGTACTGGTGAACATGGCAAGTTTCATTTATCTGTGCTAGATATTAAGACCACGTAGTCACAGATCACATGCACTTCCATGACACTGGAGGCATTTTTTTCCAATTGTTACGATGCGGTTAAGCTGATTTCTCCTGTTATTATCAAGAGCTAGCCAAGTGGCCGTAATCTTTTGTTCAAATGTTTTTTCTATGCGATTTGATATTAAAATCTCCTAGAATAATTTGAAATTTATTTCATGCATTTACCTTATTTGCTTCATATTCTTTCCTTTTCGTTACGACAGTAGCATAAATTAGCATACATAATAGGACAAAATGTCGGTTTATTGCGGATTGTGCCAATTATGTGGCTCACAAGTTTAAAACGCGGCATAAAATAAATCCGTATACAAATTCATAATTGTCTGCTTGGCACCCATAAAAAACCGCATCGTTTTCCGTCGTGTGCAACGTTTTATTTATATAGAACATTTCCCAATTACATTATGATCAGTATTTATTTTGATATTGCCATCATACAAATATGTAGGTTGTGCAACGCAGGTATAATATATGGTATGATGGAGCACTAATCCTTTTGAACTATTTTCTCATATAGCTCTTTCATATAAATAGGATGTCCGTATTCGGTCTTCTCTCTCCCAGAAAATACAGTTTTCATCTGAACTTAATTGTATGTATATTCCGTCAAAATGTACAAGGGATTGAATATTTAAAACGTCAGATTGAAGGAATTTTTAATAGTTTTTTGTCACTGTTTTCTATATTAACGCGGAATGTGAATGCGATCTGTAGATAGTTTACAGTGCTCGATTTTGCCAGTTTAACTTAAACGTGTTGTGCGATCTTTACAATGAACAGAAATATGAATTAAAGAATTAACCTTGTTTTGGAAATGGGATTTCGTATGGTGAATCGCTGAAAATATTACAGAAGGTTTGCCATAAACACATATAGATGACTGCTACAGTGCATTCAAACACATTAGAGATGTTGTGGATCTCGGTGTGGCCGGACATCAACGACCTTAGTTAAAGTGAATATCGGTAGAATAAAAGAAATGGTGAAAACTCAATCGCTTAATTGTCGGCGCAGACATGCTAGAACGAGTCACGGGTTAAGTTTCACATGCAATCCAGTCAACAAGGATTCGTATGAATCTTTTCAACTTCGAAGTCGACCAAAAGGCAAGGTAATGTTTGATAGTTTTCTTTGATTATGTCGATATTACACACTCGAAATTCTTATCAGAAGGTTAGATGTTAAGTTTGGGAGAGTCAGTTAATCGAAAAAGGCACAGTTGTGGATGGATTTTGCAACATGATTATAAGTCATCCCACAAATCTATCATTACGGATGAATTTCAGGCCAAATATCATCGGACAACCATTACGTTCAAATGATATAACTTCGGCAGACTTTTTTATCTTTTCAAAACCTAAATTACCACTTGGAGATAATTGGATTATTATTTTTCATACTTTGCATACCTATTTCGGAAAAGGCCTACTTTAAAAGCGATACAACATGTTGGGATGAACAATAAATATTTCATGTTTTATTAATCAATTTCCGGTACTTTTTTTATAGATTGTATTTTATTAGATTTAGTACCATCACAGGAAGATCTTATTGATGAAATGAGCCATAACGATCCACGTTTTTAAATAACTTCCATACACAAAGTTGGTTTGTCGTCGTACTTCGCACTTTTGTTTCAGATGATACTTTAATCAATTTTTTAAAAGATTATGTTTCTATGGTACAAAATAATTTTTGTATAACTCAAAGCAAGTTAACGAAAAATAAAGTGGACCTCGTGGTCTCTTTCAATGTCCACCATGTAGTGGCTCTACATGGTGACAATACATCAATTTCCATTTTGACACAGCATTTGTGAAAGCGTAAACGAGTTCTTAGGAACTTTTATCACACAATACACCAGAAGTTGTCTTTTCATTTGATTATACAGACATCCAGTAAGTGGTTCGATGAGAATTTCTTTCTATTCGCGACAGATACCTTCGTTTCATTAGATATTTTCCCGTTTTATTGTAATGCACAAAGACGCTACGCCTACGCTACGGATCAAGACCAGAAAACCAACAGCATCTATTTAATTTATAATATTTATCCATTTTCAGTAATGAAGGTGGAGGAAATAAACCCTGTGTTTATTTAGCACTTTACCTCCCCGTTGGCATTAGAGTGTATCGATTTCTATTGTAAATTTTGCGTAGATACAAAAGTATCGCTAGTCGTCGCTTTATTGGCTGTACAGATACCTGTTTACTGAAATTTAGCAGATTTGTTTTGCAATTTGTACAAACAGAAAACAGTTCGAAATATTTAATAATTAATTTTCGGTCTGATAAAACTAATTAAGTTATTATTTTATAATAAAAGTATATTATTAATTGTGGCATGATTCGGAAAATATTATATATAGACCGATAAATTTGATTCCAGTAAAGCCTATAAATTCTAAATTATGTGCGAAAAAGTGATTTTAGGCGAGCCCGTCATTTTGTATGGGAAAACCCAACAATATTTTAGGGCTTTTGGGGTATTTAGGGATTATTTGTATGGTGGGTAAAATTATCCCTGTATCACAAGTACTAGTTAAACAAAATACCGAATGGTACTCATACTTCTGTGTGTCAATTAAAAGTTAATCCAGGAAAAGTGGCGATTTTTCAACTTCTACCACGACTTGAGAAAATATTACCAGCCAGCAAATAGGCACGCAGACGAACATGGCTCAATGTCTTAACAATTTCTGAACTGGATTTGTTTTTAAGCTAAGGTCAAACACTTGCCTTTCAATGAGATACACTTTTTTCATACTACTTAAATGTTTTAAATCCTCATCCCTGTAAGTGGGAGTACACATTTTTGGACAACAAGTCGTTTGATCAGTTTTTGGTGTAGGTTATCTCTGGTCTTAAGCCCTAAAATATTGTTTTTTTTTTTTGTGGCGCAGGAACAATTAGATCTTTCCCTTCTGGTAACCCCATTTAAGCGATCTTAAACCTTAAATCTAACAATATATGGTTGTCTTTGTTATAAATTTACGAACGAATCCTCTAAAACTTCGCTCTCTACAATTTTTTCTCATGCTGAATGGTGTAATTGGTAAAAATTACATTTTAACTTTTATATCGGTTTTTACAATTTATCATCATGGGATGAAATTACAACGAACTCTAAAATATTATTAATATTAATTCAGCTTGGAATTGTAAAGGTGCTATAAGGCTCCCTTCTGGTACCACCCATACATCTTAAACGAATTTTCGAAATTTATATTTTTCTCTGTAACTCCTGTCTGGTAGACTGCAGTAGTGATTTAAATTTTCGACCGATTAGCCGATAGTCGATTTGACCCATATATTCATGATTTCATATTTCTTATTTAGTTGCTTCAAATTTAGTTAAATTCGATAAACATTGGACGATTTTTTTTCAAACTGGACGATTTTCCGAAACTCAAATTTAGTCGATAATTCCTAATTAGTAGGCTGTAGCGGACAAAATTGTATTTCACTGTTGTAGCGATTTAACTCATAGCTTCATATCTTTCAAACAGTTGAACTGAATTAGGTCGAATTTATCACACATCACGCATTTGGTAAACTCAGTTCTCACACAAATTGATCGATTTGCGAAATTTAGTATTTTCTTTATAATCTCCAATTCGCAATTTAGTAAACTTATTCCTGGAATGGAAATTAAATGCATTGTTTGTTTATAAATTAGTTGATTTCGATTCGAGTAAGCATTTTAGACGGGGTTTTCCGCTTTGGCTTATCAGTTTTTGAAAATTTACAGAAATATGTTAAAAACCTTCTTTTTTGGTAATCTGAGACCAATATTTTTACAATGATCGTGACTAGAGATTTCAAAAATCGGATATTTTTAGAAAATGGGCGTCAATTCATTCAAATAAAACATTGGTTCTTATTGGAAAAAGATCTGAATTAATACGCAGTAAAAGAAGCAAAATTACAATTTAACGAAGTCTTCTGCTTAGGACAATTTGTAGCCACACCTACACCACACCTATTATAAGGGGCGTGGATATGAAATCCATTAGCATTCGCGGAACTGTGTTAATCAGTGAGTGATAAATTAAAGTGAATTTAGTGAGCGAAAGAAGAGAAAGAGAATTGAGAGAACGATGCCAGAATAAGAATACATAGCTTAGGCAATTTGTATGGGAGATAACGGAAATGGCGTGGATATCTGTCATATTTTTTTTTTCAAGTATTACCAAGCGTTATAACGCAATACAATTGACAAAAAGTTAAATTACTAAATTCCTCCGAATAGGAATTACAAGTGGAAATAACATATCACTAAATCAGTCAATTTGTATATGAAGTATTAAAGGGTAGTTAGGATCGTCGTCTATTTTAATGCCCGAAAATAGGATTACTAAGCACAAAATTGTGTGCCAATTTTCTTATCTTTTAATGCGACGCCATTTAGCTAGAAATATATAGATTAAATCGGTCCCTTGTAAGGGAGGTAATAGAAGAGGCACAGTTTTTCCAGTCGATTTCTCTCGAATGTTAAGAACTTTACAAATTAGTATAATCAATAAAAGTCTAATTAATTGCAGCCTTCAAACTAATAATTATAAAGAAATATTCGCATTTCAGTGCGCAGATAGGAAGTGTTGTTATGTTATGTTGTCCACTTTCATATTCAGATCTTCCTTCAGCAAAGATATGGATTTAAATATATATAGTTTAAACAGCTTATGTGTATGAGAGATGCCAGAAGGCGCGTGGTTAATCGGTCGCTCCTTTTAAATTTTGCCACTCATTGGAAGAAAATGCAATGTCCAAAAACTGGTTACTGCAGTCAACGCAATAAAAGTTCTCTGAACAGAACTAAATTTCGGAATATCAGTCAATTTGTATGGAAGGGGCGGAAACGGCAGGTCGATGCAGTTCATTTGCAATCTCCGGCTATGCTAAGTTTTGAACAGTTTCACCAAGATTTACCACTGCTATCGTATTAAACAACCAGTCAGCTGGATAAACTGACATTGCTCTATTGATTTAGGAAGGTATGAAAGAAATTTGGTCAGTCAGTAATCGAGTACTTTAAATGCTTCCTTTTGGATGTAGCATTTCTTCGGATGAAGGTGTAAAAAGACAAATACATTAAGTAAAGGCGTACAATTTTTATGAAAAAATCAACACAGCCCAACGCTGTTTTTGCCAGCAATTCGGGGCTGAATTTGGAATAAATCAATGCTGGAGATGTTTTATTATTGTAGGGACAGGTTTCTTATTTGGCTCCACTATTCGAGATATGTTTATCGTAATTCACAAAGCCACATTACTTTCAAGTCGATGGTGTTGGATGAATTGGGAGCAGAGCAAGATGACGTTGCAGTTTGGCATATTCATTATCCAACATTTGTAGCCATACCACAATTCACGCTTACTCGGATGACTTACGAATTTATCGGAACATGGTGGACTAGTGAACGGTTCACAGCATTACCGTTAGTAATATAAATACTTTTCGAAACATAAGAAAACTGTTTAGAAAAAACATTTTGTAAAAGATAACTTCACATGATTATTGTAAAGCGTTGTTGATCCAGGAAGCTTGATTACTACATGCCCTTAAGGTTAACTAGAATAAAAGGATAATAAAGTTAATTTTTACTTAATTCAGTCAATCTTTTACTTTTATTTATAACGTTATTAGCAACCAAGTTCCCGCTGTTCGCCAATAGACGGCGCCAGCTGTGGGTGCTAGAAATAACGAAGAAAACGGCGGCTGAAACTCATCGAGAGCTTCAAAATGTTTACGGAGATGCTGCTTTAAGCGAAACAACGTGTCGGGATTGGTTCCGTCGGGTTAAAAACGGTGACGAAAAGCCTTCGAAGATACTGAATTGGCGGAATTCGTACTTGATGGGGATCCGTGTCAAATGCAGGTGGAGCTTGCTTCAGTATTAGGATTTACTTGTCAAGCCAAATCCAAGCGATTGCATGGGTTGGGAATGATTCAAAAGCAACTCCTCATAAGTTGATGCCAAGGGCTGCTGACCGTCGTTTTTTCGCTTATAAACAACTGCTTCATCGACAAAAAAGGAATTGTTTTTTTCATCGTACTGTAACAGGTGATGAAAAATGGATTCATTTCAGCAATCTAAAGAAAAGAAAGTCTTGGGGGCTGTCCGGTCATGCTTCTACGTCGTCGTCTCGGCCGGATATTCACTGTGCTAAGGTTATGCTCTGTATTTGGTGGCGCCAGGAGAGTATTGTTTATTATGAGCTGTTGAAACCAAGCGAAATCATCACTGGGGATCGGTCTCGACTTCAACTAATGATATTGAGCCGAGCCGAGAGGCACGAAAAAGTGAATCTTCAGCATGACAATGTGGTCAAGCTCGTTAAAAATTACTTGGAAGCGCTGAAATGGGAAGCCTTTTTCTCTAGATATTGCGCCGTTCGATTATCATTTGTTCCTTTCCACTCATGTGACGACATCAAGAAATGACTAGATTCGTGGATAGCCTCAAAAGATGAACAGTTTTACCGTGACGAAATTCGAGCTTTGCCAGAAAGATAAGAAAAAGTAGTAGCTAGCGATGGGCAATACCTTCAATGAATCATTTGTAAACATGTTATTATAATAAAGTTGAATTTTTATTAAAAAAAAAACAGCGAGAAGAGCGCATCTGATACATATATGTAGGAGTATTTTATTGCAACACTAATAATTCCCGATGGCAGTAACATTACAGTTAGGAAAATTTATAAAAGTTGTAATAAAAAAAATTGTTTAAATTAATTCTGTGAAATCCGTTGCATTACGTTTATTCTTTTTTAGAGGAAAACATCTTTGTTGATGGAAAAACTTTAGCTAAGCTCTTTTATTGCTTTTTTGTCAATTACTTTTGTGCTTTACCGACCTGTCGAGCGGTGCAACCATTAAGCTGGGATTAGAAACATCTTCTGTTTTCACAAAACTGCAAAAAACATTTGGCTCTTCGTGGAAAAATGTATGGGTTGAATGGATGATGTTACGAATATGTAATCTGACCCAATCAATAGTTTAATATTTTTAAAATGTTACATAAATGGTTTTCCACGTTGGTAATACATATAAATCTCTAACTGTTAATGAGTAATATGGGCAGTGCCACGTTCTTTTTTCCAATCCTATCCTAATACAACAATTTCATGGTTGATGGACACATATCCTTAAATGTTCATAACAAAAAGTTAAAACGCCGCTCATGTTTATCACAGCATAGTTTTTTCCCCGTTAACAGCCCATGTATCAAAAATTACATCTAAATCTCTAATAGTTCGTAAGATAGGGTTCGCACAGAATGATAAATTATCTGGGCGATGCCGCGCCTTTCTTTCCTACCTCTTTCTTCTGTACCCTCTGAACAAAAGCACAATAAAAGAACCATAATTTCTTAATTGCTCCGACTACGGGCAACCTCTTTGCTGAATTTGCCAATTTACGTATCTGGTACTCTAAGCATGACAACACAATTCATTTTTACTCGCACAACTAATGTTATTAAATGTTTGCTAAATTATACAGAGTTTAGTGATGTTGGAAGATACGAGCATGAGCCTAGGAATATGGAGGTTGTATTAGGTAATTTGTATGAGAGACTAAGGAGGGCTTGGTTATCCAGTCGATTTTTTCCAAATTCCTACAATCATTATAGTGCAATACTCTTGACAAAAATGTAAGTTGCAGCAGTCTACCGAATGGGTAGAGGGGAAATATTTAGTTTCAGTAATTGAACTAATTTGTAAGGGAGGTACCAGAAGCAGCAGCGCGTTACTCTACATTTTCTTTCCCAGAAATTGCGCCGTCATGGGTACTTGGACGATTTTTCTCAAATTTTGCAGAGAATTATCAACTAATGGAAGGATTGAACTTTGGCACTTCGTTTCCCTCCTGAGATACTAGTTTCGTCAGCGCTCAATATAAAAGAATATATGAGCAGAAGAATGTGTGGGCTAAATTCATTATTTGTGTGGGAATTACTAGAAGCGGCGTGATGAATAGGTTGACTTTTTCAAAATTCTACCAAGCGTTACAAACCAAAACTATGAGTAGAAATTTAGATTACGGCAAACTACAGTAAAAAAAACAGAATTTCTAAAAATTCGTGATTTTGTATGGGAGATACTGGAATTGGTCGACCAGAAGGGTGTACTAGAAGGTGTCGATATAGCCCATTTACAACACCTGACTACGATCTGGTAAAATATTGGTCTGGGTCAAGTCTTAAGAACTTTAATATACTAAAGATTTACGGCAGTTATCGTGTCTACAAGCCATTCAGCCAGCGAGTCGTCGAGACAAATGGACTGACAAACATCGCTCAATCGACTTGAAAAGTCATGAAACGATTTGGTCAGAGGATTCTTGGAGTTGCAAATGCTTCTTTCTGGCTGTTAACTTTTTGCAGCATCAAATGATATATACTCGTACATTCATTCCTTCGGGTGCAGGTATGAAAAAAGCGTAGCGTCGTCCAATTTTTCGTGGGATATATTCTTTTCTATACCAGCAACATATGTACCAAATATCGTCTTTAAATATTTAACAATACTTATACATTAGAAGCAGCATCACAGCAATTTGCTCAATCAATACCTAATAAATCCTATGCTCTACATTGTCAAGACCGTTTTAAGCAAACTATGAGAATTTCACAGAAATCTACAGAGTGGTACACCAATTGTGATACAAAAAGAAATTCAAATAACTTTTTTTTAATCAATGTATTATTTTTTTATTGTATAGAAAATTCAAATTCAATTTTATTACATATCGTACCCTAAATACAAAAGGGGCACAACTCAAAATTCTCTATTATTCAGTAGAGGCAAAAAACCGTGATCGTGCAGAAGCGACACACTTGACATAAAAATAGACATAACGGCATTTTTCCAGTTAAAGAAAATAGTGATGAGACGGAAATTTTTACAGTAGTTAGAGATGTGTAATGTGAATCAGTTTATGGGAAAAAGTAGATTTTGACAATTTTTGAGTTGTGCCCCTTTTGTATTTAGGGTGCGATATAACTAATTTGTTTTAAGGATGATAGACCTCCATGCTCATTCACGCATATGCGGAATATGATCATAATAATCATAACGATCCATCTACTCAGGGAGTGCCGCCAATCTGCCGCCTAAATATCCTTTGTATAGAAATGAAGGGCTGCAAAGCATGGTACCCCTGCACTATCCAAATATTTTTTTCGCTGTTCCAAGCATTCATTTTAATAAATCTACATAGTAACCCGCCAAGTTATTACGTTTAGTGTCTGTAGCACGGTTTGTGCACCACTCTGTATCACGATGATTGCTGCTTTATGAAACCTTTTAGAACTTATTATAGCCTAGTATTTTGCCAGATCCACTTCTTGGATCTTCGGTTGCATTAAGTTTACACCAATTTGGTACACGTTGAGCATTTGCCAAAGAATGAAACGGAATGAAAACGGAGCACAATTTGTCACCCATTTTGGTTTCGAAATTAAATCAATGCTCTGTAATTTCTAGTTAGTCAGCTGTAGTAATACAGGGTGGGCCATAAGGGCGTTGGCGATTTAATTCTTCAATTTCTCGGTAACGCGCGGCGCAGGGTGGCGGGGGGATGTGTTGTTCGCTGTGTCGCTTCCTGGAAATTTAGTCGCCATGGAGCCATACACGGGAGTGCAGCGTGCATTTTGTGTCCGAGCGTATTACGAAAACAATAAATCAGTGATTACTGCACGACGTTTGTATCGGCATGAACACGGTTTACACGATTTAAGTGAAGTTCCAAGCGCCAATGTGATACGAAAATGGATCAGAATGTTCGAAACAACCGGCTCAACAGTACCAATTACGGTTCGTGGTCGCCAGTTTCTGCAAGATCAGCCGACATTATGGAGCGTGTTCGTGTTTCAGTTCACGACGGTTAGAGCGAACAATTATTGCAACATGCTAGCAGACTTTTTGGTGCCAGCTTTGCAAGAACTTCAAGGCAATACCTCGAAGATGTGATTTCAATAGGATGGGGCCACATGTCATAAGGCTAGGGTATCCATAGAGCTGCTGAAAAAGGTTTTTCCTGGAAAACTCATTTCGAAAAGGGGGGATATTGAATGGCCCCCACGTAGCCCCGATCTCTCTCCATGCGATTATTTTCTATGGGGCTACCTCAAATCGGTAGTCTACGAGAATAATCCGACCAATTTAGAGCAGTTGAAGAGGAACATTATTCAGGAAAGTAACAAAATACCGAGAACAACTATTCAACGAGTTTCCCCAAATTTGCGACTTCGGTTCCAAGAGTGTCAAGCAGCCGAGGGAAGCCATTTGGACAACATTATTTTTAAGTCTTAAAAATTCCCATGCTTCTACTTTTTAAAAATACAAATATATTTTTTTTATGTTTCGTAGTTTTTTTTAATTGAATATTTAAACCGCCAACACCCTTATGGCCCACCCGTTATATATTTTTAACCATTACAATTATCTACAGCACAGGAGAAAAATCGACCAATTAACCACGCCCCTTCTGGTACCTTCCATACAAATTACAAATTTAACCCATATATTCTTACGTCCATATTTTCCAATCGGTTGTGCCAAATTCGACCAAATTTGTCACATATCATATCTCCCACTCAAATTTTTCGATTTATCGAAATTTGATTTTCCACTGTAATCCATAATTCGATGCTTTAAATTTTCTCTTCAGTTGTTTTTCGGTAGGATACTTGTAATGTCAACCAAGATTAATATCTCTGCTGTTTAGTACTGTAATATTTTGCCCCTTTGGGGGAGTATCTGAGCATGAGGATTAATAATCATCATTATATTCGTGAGCAAAATAAATATTAAATTGAAAAACATTTTCCGACTGAGACGCTGACAACAGACATTTAAGGTTACCCCCTCCTGTAACAGCTCCCTGCAAGTTGTTATTTCCCTTTAATTCTGCCTAAATCTAAAGGGGGTGTTAAGAACAAAGTGTTGCGGTTGTCGAATGGATGCGTGTATTACCAGCTGCTTGTATGTATGTCTATCTACGCTCTTGTTTCCGTACAATGTTATGGGTGTTACAGTGTTTCCTTTCTCGCAATCCTTTAAGGAATAAATTGAAATGGAAGGATTTTCTCTTTTTCCATTTGCAGTTCAAAAAGTTATGAACTTTCTGCCATCCGATGTTGTCTTTTTCGTTATTACAGATTACCAAGTGTTAAGTAAACACCGATAAACCGAGGAGAATAGAAGTAATATAAATAAGGAAGTAAATATGGACTTTTAAATATCCGTAACAGGTGATATGACAACTTAAAGTCTTAAAAAGTAAGGTTGGTTTATCCGTTGGAAATATTGCTGAATTATAGTGAAAGCAGTGTTGATTATAAATAAGCATGGCATAACTT
>JAHXMU010000251.1:3096870-3188011 GCA_019455685.1 Philornis downsi
GATATTATTATTGATATTAAAATAGGCAGCAAATTTTTGCACTTTTTTTCTAACCAAGGGGTGACTTCGGGCTTAAATATCGCTGGAGTTATGGCTGGTTCTTTCCTAACGTTTCCAATCGTCAGACTTTGGATTTATATAACAGAGCATATTAGTAGTTGTTAATTAGTTTTGTATCTCAAACAATTTGTGCAAAGATTATGTGAGAAAAAATGGAAGTAGACTTAAAAATGCAATCAAGAAATTAAAGCAAATAATTGCTGATTTCTTAAGCGACATCATTGAAGTAATGCAGTCAATAAGAATTCACGTGTTATTAAAGTCATAGATTGTTAACATTTTCTGTCCTTCAGTCGGTTCAAGAAATAATGTATTGGCAATTATATTGTAATGATTTTGAAAAAATAAATATTTTTTTCTTTCAAGAAAATATATAATAGTTTTATGGGTTTAGCGTCAGCCAACAGATTTGCCCCAGATGGTTGTAGAAATATGTAAATACAGACTAGCTGACCCAGGGTACGTTGTTTATTCGGCCCTTGTATACAGGAATAGGTTTTGTTTGGTATTAGTACGGGTAACACCATCAATTGTTCGAACTTAATTACACTTAATTAATCGAATTCATGACTGTAAATAAAGCGAACATATTTCGGCACTTACACTTTCTACTCAGGAAGAAATTGCTGATTGGAGGCTAGAATCGGTTTTAATTACGAAACAAAATAAAAAACAAAATAAAATACAGAAATTCCAGTTAGGTGAACTGACTTAAATAAACCTCCACCCAAACCTCTGAAATAATGCACAACATTACAATTAGAGCTATTAAATGCAAGATGTGAACACAGGATTAAATTGGATTGGTTAAATTAGACAATTTGTATGGGAGTTACTAGAAGTCTAGTCTAGTCGTAGTTTTCACTGTAGTTCACCCATTACAGTTCCAAAGGGGAAAGCTAAATTTCGCTATGTCGGTCAATTTGTATGAGCTGTACTCGAATGGACTTGATTACTTGTTCGATTTTTTTCGATTTTGCGAGATAGCGATACAATGAATAAAAATTGTGGTTATTGCAATCTACGAATTAGAAGTTGCGGAGAAAATTGAATTGAATCCCGCAAAATTGATAAATTTATATAGATCCGATTTCATTCGCAGACACCAGCTTAGCAAACTTGTTTGAGAAATTTGACTGATTTTAGTGTAACTGTATTGAAGATATGAACTTAAATTAAATTGGTCATTTGTATGGGAACTGTAAAAAGCCGCGAGGTTGGTGGATCGGTTTTATCACATTTTATCAAGAATTATAAATCTAAACGATAAACGAAAATCAGCGATGGACAATGCCGACCATTTTTATTCTTAGACATTTGCGAAGTACTTAAGGAATTTTTGAACGTAGGGGCGCAGCTCATAGTGGGTGATTCCCATGTAATTCCACTAAACATACAGCAAAACCTTTCTGACCGCTAATCCTAGCTTGGCTACCGTCTGCGACGCCTAACTGTTATTCGACCATTACCGTTTTCGCTTGTCGTTGTAGTACATGACCCGCATTTCATCATCAATCACCACCCGCTTCAGAAATGGGTCAATTTTGTAGCGATCAGCAGCGATGGAAATACAATCCACGAGGTTTTTACGCATTAACTCTTCTGACACTCATAAATCGACCTAGTTTTGTTGTGTTCAGACTCATTACAGTGGTGGCAAACGTGTTTTTGTGCAACATTTAGATATTTAGCCTCTGGGCAATCGAAACAGTGCTTACGTAAGAGTCGGATTTGACGATCTGCATTATTCTATTCACATTTTCGACAATTGACCTACCAGGAGCGGAAAAAGAAATGACAAAATCTAAATTACGCGCAACTGGCTGTTACAGTTTCAGAAGAGTATATAGCCCGTTCACATTTTCAGACGCCTGGCTTACATTTTCGCCTTCGTCGATGAAAAACTGTAAAATATAGAATATATTATTTTTATTGGTGTCCGTTTTTGACACGTTCAAAACATTTTGAATCACGTAATCACAAAACTGTCTGAGTAACTTTTGAGTATCAAACCTTATATTTATAACGCCTTCTAGCGTTATCGATAACCTAGATAGATTTCGGCAAAATCGGTCAATTCGAAATTTCAATAGAACTAAACGTACTAAACGCCTGAGGCGTGCTAATTTCTATTGAAAATTGAAGATATGAATTAAAATAGGTAATTTTGTATGAGAGTTGCCAGAATGCGTAGTTATCTGGCAGTTTTTATTTTGAAATTTTGCTAAGCAATATACTTCAATACTACTGACAATAGTTTAAGCATTGGCGAATTAGAAATTACAGTGTAATTTGTAAGAGAGTTACCAGAAGGGCTGTGCAAATTCCCTATTTTCATTCTCAGAACTTATTTGATCAAGCTATTGTGCATTAAATTTGGCTTAGATCCCTGCAAATGATTGAAACATCTGAAGCCGTGAGTATATGCGGTTACTATCATGGGATGGTTTAGATTTTGTTCAGATTCTGCAGGGAATTATTAATCACTGCAATGAAAAAAGGTTTAGGCTACGGCAGTTTACTTATTAGAAACTATAAGTTTGAAAAATCGAGCAAATTGTGATTTACCAGAAAAGGTGTCGCAATGCGCTCTATTTGCTTTCTGACACTCTATTTTGGCAAACGCTTAATATGTCTCATATTTGACTAAATTCAGTGCGACGAAAGAAAAGTTATGAATCTAAAAATATGTGCGTTAAATCGGCCATTTGTATGGGATGTCTCAAATGGGGCGCGGTCAATCAACTAATTTTTTCAAATTCTGACGGGCATTTCAAACCAATAAAATGGGGGAAAAAACTTTAGATTGTTGTGGTCTATGATTTAGGAGGTACAGAGAACAAATTGTTTTTGCCGAATTGCCAAAATATAACTTTTATAAAGACTTACTTTAGATACTGTGTGTACCAACCAGTCAAACAGGCGGTCTTGGCTCAATCGGTTATAAAACACACTTCGTTGAAAGACATTACATTTTTGCCACATCAATTGATAATACCTTTCTTCATTCCTTCGGGTAAAGGTGTAAAAATGCTAAAAACGTATTTCCAAAATGGCTGAGATGTTGCCCAAGTCGCTTTAACAACCCCACACGCCGTACTTGTAACGGTGTGAGCGACGGAAGCCACTGATAGCCACAATTTCAAGACTTTCCCATCTGTGTCTACAATAGACATAATGTTGAAAGCTGAAAGTACACTGTATAGATTTGCGACATCTAGTAGGGGTGGGAAAGATTTTCTCGGACTAACCGTAGAAATCTCAGATTTAAATGGAATAATTTCACTGTGACGGGAAACGGAGATATACATAAAGTACCTTTGATACTTACTGATTTGAATATTGGGATTTAAATCGATTGTGTAGTTAAAAGAGAATCGCATGGCTCCAGAGACCTGGACCCAAATAGTGACGCGCGCACTTTGCGGTGCTGTTAAATATCGACAGTGAACGGGCATTTATGACAAAATCAGGTTCTAGAAAGCTATACTGATGGACGTATATAGCGAATAATGTCTGAAACTATGCAAAATGTGGTTGGAAATTTGCATAATTGAAAGAATTGATATTTCCATCACAGCAATACAATTTGCAAGAGTATTGATTAGTGTTTATTTTGTAGTATTTCTAAAAGGAAACTGAATAATAGTTCGGATATCCCACATTGTCGACTAGAACTAAGTTTGCTATAAACCACAAGTCCCGACATTTCCTGAGAATCACCGCCGTCTCGCAGAATTTATCCAGGAATTTCAGCTTACTGGTTTTTATATATAGAGATTTGAGGTGCAGACAAGAGTGGAGTCGCCGAAATTCGAAATTTAATAGAAGTAGACCACTTTACAAATAATATTCTACCAACAATTACGGGCGACCTAACTGCTGAAAAAAGTAACTATAAATGACGATTCAAATCTAGTGGGCTTTGACTCGCACGTCCTGTTTCAACTTCTATAGTGTTTGTTTTTCTTCAGTTTACTGCGTGAAAAGTAATTCGAGAGACGCGGTAGTGGATAATCAGTGGCTATGAAACATTTCTCATGAGGGGACTGCGCGTAGATTTTGCGACAATTTTACAAAAACGTTGATTCGGCGACTGTAGCGCGTGGGGGAGTCTGCAATATTCGTGGCGCTACTTAAATGATGCACCAGGCATTGCGCTCTTTCGAAAGTGGGTCCAAAAGCTTGAAGTAAGTAGTTAAGTACCACACTGTAGAAGCCAAAATCCAGGCGACCAAGGTAATCGGTAGAAAAGGTGGAGAGTCCCGCCTTTCAATTCGGAAGCGCGCAAGCGCTATAAATGTACAAGTTCATTATTATACCATTTCGCATAAAGACCTGAAGTTGCATAATTCAACTTGTGAAATTCAACTGGTGGCAAAAATTAAAGCTCCAGATTGCCAGTTAGAGGCTTAAGTTCGTATATTAGACGATTGAGCGATTTTCAACGTTTACTAACATTTTGTTTTCGGATGAAACTCACTTTTATCTTAATGGACAAGTAAATAAGCTGGAATGGCGCTACTGGAGTGCAACGAATCCAGAACGAAGCGTCACAAACCCTTTCATTCGTATAAGGTGACCAAATGAACTGCGATGCCGTCACGAAGGATTACTTTATTTTTTTTTTTTTTTTTTAAGATGAAAAGAGATATGTAGTTACTGTGAATTCAGAGTACTATGTGCAGGTGTTAAACAACTTAACAACTTGTTGTTTGAACTGCTATACCAAACGGCTATGAACGGCTATAACCAGAGAAAACCCGTTTTTACTGGAAATGTAAAACACTGTGAAAAGAAGAAAAACTGTAAACGTAGAACACAAATAGGGTGAGTCGACTACAAATTTGTTGTAGATTGTGGTTAATATATTTTATCAAGATATTAATAAATATATTGAACAGTACACAAACGTAATAAATATTTTTTTCAGCTTTTGTTTACAATCATATGGATTTTAAATTTCCGATTAATCAAAACAGTTTTGATGATTTCAAAATATTAATCCTGTTTGCCCAGTTCAATACTTATGCACACTTGTGTCTGTGCAACTTTATTACAGTTTACATTTGTATTGGTTAGATGTTTGGCTCATCACAGTTGGCTCATTTTATTGGAAATTACATTTGTATCGATATGTTGAAGTCCACTGATGTAAACAGCAGCAATCCATTTTCCAAAACCATCTGCCTATGCAATGTAATAAATTAAAGCTGATTTCCAACAACATTTGGCATAATCAGGCATTGTGTGGAATTATTCATGTTGTGGAGATTTGCTCAACTCATCTCATTATGCGTAACATAAAGCACTAGAAGGTTTTCGTTCTCACGGGGCCTGAATTGAAACCGCACACGTGGATTTGTTGGTCTAGACATTGTACATATGTGACTGGGCAAATGTATTTATTATACAAGGCGGTCTATTATACAAGGGGATCGCAAAATCCTCATGTTTGTCGACAAGCCAATGCAATGGGATAGATTTTGGAATGGTATCATTGGCCCATTTTATCCAAAGTGCTATTAGAAAGATCAATGGTGAGCGCTACAAAGTTTCTGTTGTTGACTATTTGAAATTGAATATATGAATTTGGACGATCTTCGCTTTCACTTTCACCACCAATTAGTGCGTGCATGCGATATGGTGTTCTATCCATCTCTACTGCCAAGTAATCTCTATATATATAAAAATCAATTGCTGTGCGTTAGTCTCGCTAAAGTTCGAAAACGGTTGGACCAATTTGGCTCATTTTGGTCTTAAATTATTGGTAGAGTATTCCGGAAGGTTTTAAAGGTTTTATTTGAAGTGATAGATGGCGTTGGAGATGAGATTTTTGCAATTAATTTTTTTTACCACACTAACATTGAATCAAATAATGTTTGAAAAGTAACTACTAATACAAAAGGCATTTTGAAGGCAAAACAACGTTTGCCGGGTCAGCTAGTAAAGTATAAAAAAAAGAGTTATCTTCACTTCATTTCATTTTTAAAAAGATACCTGTGCATATGCACAGACACATGTATTCATATATGCGTATGGATGTATGAATTTAGATAGACTTCAAAATAATTTCTGCGTTAACAAAAGTTACTCGAGCAACGGTTTATGAGGGGGAATGTTTGTTCAATTGTACAATTTACGAGAAAATCTGCAGCATTTAGGACATTGACTCACTTTGTTGCCGCAAAACACTGATGGCCAATGACTCCTTCCAATGAGACCTTCAATTGGTAGTAGCCAATAACAGTCGATACCTTTTTGGCCATTTGAAAGTGCTGCGTTTGGTTTGTTTTTCTTGCGGACATTTCAGGGAAGTGAGAATTAAATGGAGCATATTTTATGGCAATATGGTGCGTTAAGCTTTAGCACCCTGTTGTTGTTTGTTACGCATTATGTGTTTTGTTGAAGTTAGCAAAATACAAAGAAACAGTCCCATTTAATGGCCCTGGGACAGAGGGATAACAAGAGGAAACGGCTATAAAGAAAGTAAATTGTTAACCATTATGTAGTGAAATAGCCAAAACATTTGTTCAATGTGTTATTAAGATATTAAATTCATACAGTTTGCCAAAAACGTCAGATTATCGGATTGTATAGTATTAGGTTCGTTTGTCCCTTCTTAGCAGGGTCACAAACACATCGTTTCCTGGAGCACACAATGCCGGCGATAGCATTAATATTTGCCATTGAACGTCACAAATGAAGTGTGAAAGAATTATTTTTAATTTGCCTACTCTGATTACCTTGTTGAAGAGAAAAATTGAAATTGAAATTGAATGTGCTCGGAATATCAACTTAAATTAATGTAACTACAGAAAAAAATAACATTCCAGAGCCTTAAAGTAAGCAAAGGTGGGAAAGAAAAATATGTCTATGCTGCCGGAGATCATGATTAGGAACTCTTCACTGTAGTACAGAAATTCCAAAGGCAACGACTGGAAATATATAGAGGTGTGTACATTTAATATAGGTATATATTTAATAATAAAGGGATTTAGAAAAATGCCTCTAAAATGTTAGACTGGCTGGCTGGCTTTTTGGACTAATGGAACCTATGAATTTTGATTTACAGACGAACTAGTGCAGAAACTTCAGTTCAATAAACCAACGTATTCGTACCTTCATCTGCATTGATATAAAAATGTATGGAGTCCAGAAGATTAGTGGACCAGAACCAAAAACTTCTATAAAAAAATTCAAAAAAAGAAGCATGAACGAAGAAGAAATTGTAACTATCCTAATGGGCGTGGCCACATGTGTATTAAATTGCACAGAATTTAATATAATTGAGTGAATGATATGAACATAGTAATACGAGTATAAGGATTAAATTAGGGATGTACTTGAAAAGGCGTGTCTATGCTGTCGATTTTATCAAGTTTTACCAAACCGTTTTATGTAATACAACTGGTAAAAATTTAATATACTGCGATCAATGAATTTTGACAGGATTTTATGTACCTAATAAAATATATGAATCTAAGACTATGTGGGTTAAATTAATCTTTATAATAAAGTTGCTAAAAGGAGCGGGAAATTCCGCCTACTTTCATCCATTCGGTACAATTGCTTTAAAAATACATTACAATACAATTCAGCAGATACAAATATTGATAATTGCAATCAACGAATTAATATTTACGGGGAAAAAGACGAATTTCGAAAATTCGCCAATTTACAGTCCCCGACCACCGTCTTCCAAAATATTAGGCTGTGACACGTTTTAGCAAATTTTATTGCAGTTTAGTGCAGATGTACTTCGTTCAATCGATGTGAAGAGCCCTGAAACAGATCTCTGGTGCTTTACGCCTTTCATTCTGGGTATCAA
The DNA here is from genome assembly GCA_019455685.1 of Philornis downsi. Taxonomy (NCBI): domain Eukaryota; kingdom Metazoa; phylum Arthropoda; class Insecta; order Diptera; family Muscidae; genus Philornis; species Philornis downsi. Next base: position 3,104,762 of record JAHXMU010000251.1, read on the forward strand.
ATTTTCACCATATCAAATGAATCATTTCTTCGGGTGAAGGGAAGGGCAGTTGGTTGGCGCAAATGTGTGACAGATGTATGGAACAGGCACGATCAGATCATCCAGTTGCTGCCCAACACTGAAGCATAAATAGCTTAAGGGTAGATGCTTAAAGAGTCATGATGAAAACAATATCTTTGACTTTAGGGTTATTTGTATGGCAGGAAGAGGTTGGCAAACTATGACTGTGTCATCAGTTATATATAGCAGTATAAAATATTGCGATCGTTATTTTACCAAAATGTTTTTCAAAACTTTCAAGAGGTAATAGAAAGGGAGTGTAGGGTGAATTTAGGGAATTTAGGGCCATTTTATGGGAACTTACAGAAGGAGCGGGTTAAATTGTCCCACTATCATAAGTTAAGATTATCACTGGCACAAAATATTGCACCACTTCAAATTACAAATCCAGTATACCAATTTTGTGAATCGTTCTGCAATATGTATTTTATTCAAATCTGCTAATTTGTATGGGAGGTATCAGAAAAAGGGCAGCAAGTGGAAATGTGAGATTATGATTAATTATTTATGAGAAATTAAAGATTTTAAAGGGCAAATATATATTAACAGTTAAAAGTTGGACTGGCGACTTATTGTTCTCGATCACGTAAACGCTTCAAAATTATATCAGGACATCGCATTGCTCTGGCCAATATTTCCATGACTTACTGTTGCGGCAAGTAATACATACATATAGTTTGAATTTATTTAGACAGTGAATGACGCAGGGAATCGATGGATCAAAGTGTAGAACCTACAGGTGAATAAGTCGGCTGACTTTGAAAGTGATCCTGATGAAGAGTATGCCTTTTTGGTTAGTTAAAGTGCAATTTGTGGGTATACAAAGACGATAGACTGATTAAAGAAACCTTGAATTGTCGTGGCTGCTACTAATATTTCTATGAGCTTTTATGTAGACGTTAGACAAACAGGTGACTATAGCTAAATTAACTTAAGAAGCGGCTCAGCGTTCTATTCAACAGATGCTATAATCCTTGACGCAATATTTACAGTTTACGCCACTTGTAATACAGGTCATATTAATTCGGTGCTGTTAAATGTAATACCAAAATAATATAAATGACGGACCATCACATCGATCATCTCTCACTCTGAATTGGTTGGTGATTTAACATACTCCTAAATTTTAATGATTTTTTTTTTAACGGCCCAGTATTTCTCGGCCTAATGTACTCATGCATAAAGACCTAATACAGCCTATGATTCATATGTAGGAGACATAAATATTCTGTGAACGTCTCATTAAAATTTATCCTGTGTCGAAACTTGAAAAACCACATGTAATACAAAGTCATTTAAATGACCATCTCTGGATTGGACCCTTTTCAGGTAGGCTCCAACGTTTGGAGATTATCTGCGTAATCATGGTCTCTGGAATAGCCCCCCCCCCCCCCCCCCAAAAAAAAAAAGAAAAAATAAGTCAAAGGGCGTCAAATCGCATAATTTTGGTGACCAATTGTCGTCGTCAAAACGTTAAACTACGCTTTTTTGAATAAAGACGAAATCGATCGTATTGTGTGGCTCCTGGCACCGTCTCGTTGAAACAACATGTCATCCAGTTCATAATCTTTAATTGCAGGCCAAAAAGGTCGATTATCGTACGGCCATGGCGCTCTGAATTACAATTCGGATTATCTGCCACACTTTCACTAACAAAATCGATTTTTTCGGCAGTGCGTACATTTGCTGTATATGCTTCTAGTCTATTCAAATTTCTTTGTAATCTTGCCAATTCCTTACATAAAAGGGCGATTATGACGACCATAATCAGCCCGTAATGCACGAAAAGTCCCCACGTCTGAACCACCACTTTTGTAGTAAGTTTTAACTGTTACGCGTTCTCGAGTTGTTGTTAATCAATCGATTTTTTACATTTTACCCAGCACTATAATTCACGACAATTTCATTAACTTCATTATACGAATTATGGATCACAGTGGAAATTTACATTTCGATAAATCGGTCGATTTGTGTGAGAAATACCAGAATGGATATAACAAACGCAAGATATATGCCAAAATTGAAAGGTAGGGAAGTTAGAACTGGTGGGTTGAATCGGTCATTTGTATGGGATGTACCAAAAGGGGCATGGTTACTTGATATATGTATGGGAGCTATCAAATAGGAGATGGCGATGTGCTCCGTTTTCATTCTAAGATATTATTTATGTGCCAAAGTTTACTAAATTCAGTGCAACTACATAAAAGAACTTTAGAATACGCGGGTACCAGCAGAGATATGGATAATTGATCGATTTTTCCCAATTTTGCCAAACATTATAAAACAATGCTAAGGAAAAAATTTAGGATACTGCAGTCTACATATGACAAGTTACAGCTGGGAAATTTATTTTCTGTAAATCGGTGAATTTGTATGCGAAGGACGATATAGCTCATTTATTATCCTTTGTTATGACCTGGCATAATATTAGGCAGTGCCAAGTTTTAAGAAGTTCCATGAAGATTTATCATGTCCATCAGTCTGCCTGCGAACCAGCTAGCCAGCCAGCCAGATAAAAAAACATCGCTCAATCGACTTAAAAATTCACGAAACGTATTTAGTCAAAAGATAACGGGTGAAGTTATACAAAGGCAATATTTGCCCAAAGTCTTGAGCTGCTTGAAAAATTCTGAAAATACTTTGGTTACTCCCACATAAATAACAGTCAGAAAGTCCAAATCATAAATTTTCCCAAGTATTACATTAAGTTTGACCATCTCCATCCTTCATCTGCACTTGGAACACAACTGCACCTGAAACAAATACAACTTGTCACTACTTATTACCAATTTAGTTAGCAGATAACGCTGGGTACATGTTGGAAAACGGAAGGACTGATACTTTGCGAGATACTTTGTAAGCTTGAACGATTTTTCAGTCAATGATCCAGAAACAATGTGTTGATGTACTTTAAGAATGTACACTTTAATGCACATTCGAATGTACCTAATCTGTAGTGCACATAAGTTAAACTAAAGGTTCGCCGAAGAAGGAAAATACTTTATTCTTTTTGGCATTTATGTATGCCTAAAGAGGATACGGTTTATCCTGTCTTTATGCCAATATCTAGTGTATGTGATTGAAACATTCAATACATTTATTTACACATTAAGTGTAAACTTTATTATATGTTTGCTTTTGCAAGTCAGTGAAACATTTCCTGCTGGATTCTCACTTGTATTCCCAAAATCGATATTGCTTGCTCTGACATACGATGCGTGTAAGCATCATACTTGTTTGGTTGCGTTCATCATCGCAATCACGGAGAGGCATGTTCTTACATGTGATTAAGTCCACCGAATATATCTCACAGGCGCTTGTTCGTTTCCAGGATGCCCATGAACATATTTCGACTCTATACATTCTGTCGAATACATAAATGGGTTTCTACACATGATTTATGTAATTGTATTGCAAATACATGTGAGGTTTCACGTGCCATGTAAAAGTTGTAGAAACACTCACTTGTACAATTTGCTGTGATGAGTAAACATGAATCCATAAATAAATTTGGGTGTTTTTGTAATTTCATGTTCCAAGCCAAATATAGTGTAGATTATTTCCGTTTAGTTAACATGTGGTTTATGTTCGACATTTATAAACAAATTTAGACTGTTGTGATGCGATATTCTCAACTATTTTCATATATACTCGTATATACATATATGTTACTCATTAAGGTGGGTCACCATTCATGCAATATTTCATTCATTTCACGTCACTGCCTAAAATATATAGTTTGCTTGATGATGGTTCACAAAATAGTTCTTTCTGAATTAAATCGATCGGGAACTAAACGATTTTTGGATATAGTTTTCCCGATGCTTTTATTTGGCTAAATTTTCGAGAGTTAAATTTTACTTATTTTTTTCTTCTTCTCAGTTATTATTCAATTTATGGGCGTTTTAACAATAGCATTTTTGACGTTTTTTTCACATGATTTTTGTAATAAAAGTGTTAAATACGTCATTATTTATCTTCGATCCTCCTCCATCATTATAAAAATACTGATCACGGCTTTTCAATTCAACAGCATTTAAGATACAGCTTTGACTTTTACAGTTACAGTTAAAAATTATTAAGATGCAGCTCAAAATAGTTCCTAAAATTACTTTGAAATAAATGGTGGCTGTTAAAATCTTCAAAGGAATATTTGATCAATTTTATTGGAAATTGCTTGCCAAAACACAAAGTCCACATCTATCTCACTTAATCTGGATATGAAGTATTTATATTTCATTTTTAGGTGATAACCATAGAAATATATTATCGTGACCAAACATAATATATAATGAATATTACTATCACTTATTAATTAGATAGGTTCATATAAAAGATAGATTACGCTTGACTAGGGTTGCATAGTTCTGAAATCTGAATTATGGCAAGATTCGGTTCTAACCGAATTCTACAGATTCAATTTACGAGATATTAAATTCTATATACAGGATCTGACGGGCTTTGCGGGCAAATTGACAGGCGCAAAGTTGAACAGGCTCCACAAATTCGGTCGGACCAAAACTTATATTCAAACTACCACAGCGGGTCATAGTTTTGTGGACGATGTAAAAACTTTTCATTCGTAATTTATCGACATATCTTGTTTTCCAGGAGAAATAGTATATTTTAGTATTATTGATAGCATTAGAGCCATCCATTATACAAATGGCAATAAATTGGAGTGGAGCTTTCTTCACGTCAAGAGTATTGGAAACTTTTAGCGAAGGATTATTTCTAAAATTGGGATATAGTTCTTGTATAAGCAAGTTGTCTTTACAACTAAAACATCTTGCCTCATCTATAACATTCGTGGTTGACGTATCGACTCATCGCCAAATAAGTGAACTCTCTCTTCTCATACATAGTTGAGGCGGCACTTTAAAATATTTATGAGCTGGAAATTATCACAAAATCATCATCAACCATCACAAAACTGCCAATATATAAGTGATACAAGTCATATAATTGTTGAAAAATGCTGAAAACTTCATTTAATAGTTGGATTCAGTCCTCTTTGGACTGATTTCACCCACCTGGACTGTATAGTGTAAATGACTTTGTACCTTCCTATAGTCATGTAAATGGGCATATCAGAAACGTCTTCTTATCTTTTTTCCCTGAAATTTCTGAAATTCAGTTACGTCGTATAAACCAAAACAAAAATTTGAGTTATGCAATCTACCAGTCTTGCCAATTTTGGCAAGTTTAATACAGATTTGTGAGATACAGATTTGTTTATAATTTTTGATTAAATGAAAGAGAAAGGATCTTACATTGATAAATGTTTTATTCAATGTCTACAATTATGTATGAAATACAATATCAGATAAATGTGCGCCTCTGTTAGCCTCACAAATGCGACCCCTTTTGAGCACATTTTTCACTACATTCTCTCACATTTCACGTGGTTTTTCATTAATTTTCATTAATTTGCTCAAGCGTTTCTGGTTTGTTTGCCGGAGTCCGGAGAAGTCAAATCAGGCGACCGAGGAGGCCAATCAACATCACCATTTCTTGAAATCACTTGTTGTGGAAAGAAGTCTTGCAGTAATTCCATTGTAATCCTGGCTGTATTCGATGTGGCACCATCTTGTTGATACCACATGTTAATCAAGCCCAAAGCATGCAATTGTGGCGTTAAAATGTTTTCAATCATATCACGATATCGCTTCCCATTGACAGTTACCATTACGCCGTTTTCAGTTAGGTCCAATGATTCCTCCTGACCAAATTGCACACCAGACTGTCACTTTTAATGGATGCAAAGGTGACTGATGAATAATTTGAGGGTTTTCCATTGCCCAGAACCGACTGAGCACGGCGTCGAATTGAGGTTAAAGGATTATTTTGAACACTTTCATGGGCAGCAGTAATGTTTTCAGCCGATTTTGTTCTCCATGCTTGGTCCTATCAGCTACAGACCCTCTTTCTTCGAAATCATTCACTGCACGATAATTATTGCCACGTTGTTTCTCCCAACAATTTCACGTAACTTTCTCATCGCCACAGTAATCGATGATTGATTTTGATAAAATGTTTTAACGATTAAAACACGTTGGTTTTTCGAATATTTTTCTATAATAAATTTGCCACGTCCCTATTTCCTCTCCTATTGCATCAAGTTTGCCAGTTCAGATACTTGAGGCCATCATTTAAACCTGTTTCTCGGTGAAAATGAGAATTTTGAAGTACTTTTCCAACAATTTGGGCAATGCTTTACAAAAATATAGAGGTCTTTTTTAAAAATGTTTTATACAGGGTGGGCCATAAGGGTGTTGGCGGTTTAAATATTCAAAAAAAAAAAAAACTACGAAACATAAAAAAATATATTTGTATTTTTAAAAAGTAGAAGCAAGGAAATTTTTAAGACTTAATAATAATGTTGTCCAAATGGCTTCCCTCGGCTGCTTGACACTCTTGGAACCGAAGTCGCAAATTTTGGAAAACTTGTTGAAAAGTTGTTCTCGGTATTTTGTTACTTTCCTGAATAATGTTCCTCTTCAACTGCTCTAAATTGGTCGGATTATTCTCGTAGACTACCGATTTGAGGTAGCCCCATAGAAAATAATCGCATGGAGAGAGATCGGGGCTACGTGGGGGCCATTCAATATCCCCCCTTTTCGAAATGAGTTTTCCAGGAAAAACCTTTTTCAGCAGCTCTATGGATACCCTAGCCGTATGACATGTGGCCCCATCCTATTGAAATCACATCTTCGAGGTATTGCCTTGAAGTTCTTGCAAAGCTGGCACCAAAAAGTCTGCTAGCATGTTGTAATAATTGTTTGCTATAACCGTCATCGCATGCCCTCTTTCGTCCTCAAAAAAGTATGGTCCAATAATACCGGTTGACGTTATCCCAGCCCACACGACAAGCTTAGGGCTGTGAAGTGGACGTTCATGCAAGCGTCGGGGACTAGTCTCGGACCAGGACGGACAATTTTGCTTGTTCACATGGCCATTAAGGTGAAAATTGGCCTCATCACTAAAAATCACGTTGTTGAAATTGTTGAACCGCTCTAGCATCAAATTGACAAAGTTAAGTCGGTTATTGGCATCATCGGGTTTTAATTCTTGGACTATCTGAATCTTATAAGCCTTCAAATGCAAATGACGTTTCAAAATTCATCGTAAAGTTGTTCTTTTGACATCCAAAGACTGACTTCTCTTACGTGCTGACTGTTGCGGATTTCGCTGAACTGAAACATGAACACGCTCCACAATGTCGGCTGATCTTGCAGAAACTGGGCGACCACGAACCGTAATTGGTACTGTTGAGCCGGTTGTTTCGAACATTCTGATCCATTTTCGTATCACATTGGCGCTTGGAACTTCACTTAAATCGTGTAAACCGTGTTCATGCCGATACAAACGTCGTGCAGTAATCACTGATTTATTGTTTTCGTAATACGCTCGGACACAAAATGCACGCTGCACTCCCGTGTATGGCTCCATGGCGACTAAATTTCCAGGAAGCGACGCAGCGAACAACATATCCCCCCGCCACCCCGCGCCGCGCGTTACCGAGAAATTGAAGAATTAAATCGCCAACACTAATATGGCCCACCCTGTACATTGCTACTGCATATTTCGTAGTCCGAATAAAATTACCATCGTTCTACTAATGGCTACAGTCCATTTATGAGGAAGTTTCTTCGTGTTGGACCGATTTAGCAAGTGAAAGATCCTTCTAACTCAATCGATCAAACCTATAATGTGCTTTACGGACGAACGAAAGGATACATATAGCGTACATTTTCATGGCAAATATGAATGTACACATATACTATAGGGGTCGGCGCTTGAAATGTTGCCAATAACATGACTACCATATAACCCGGACTTAACCCAACGCCTTAAAGATTGCTCTTCGGCAGGAGTGGGACAAAATACCATCAAGAAACATCCTGCCAGGATGGGCTCGCTGCTAGTATCTCCGCTAAAGTTGGGTACATCGAACTATAATGTATTTGTATTAGAGTTTGAAATGTCTTTACGGTACACCGAAGGTTTTTGCTTAAAAATGTTGTCACCTCGGAGAAGTCTGGCATTTTCCATATTACCAGAACATACCCACCTTACCTTACATTAGGATGGCGGGATTTTATCATTGCGGTTGTAATTAGAAATATTCATTTAAAGTGTAGATGTACATTTCAGATCGATGTAAAAATCCATCTATCTGTGAGCCCACTTTTACAAAAAAGTTTATTTTGTAGAACTTTTCCAAAAATTTTAATTTAATTGTAATACATTTAACCTTTAACATAGCAAAGGGCACTGTGTATTCGCTAAAAGGCGCCTATAATTGTTTAAGAAATCACTGTAACAGTACTCAAAAATAGCGGTTTTAGCAGGGCCAAATTTCAGCTAGATGAATTGATTTCCATACACCTTCTCCCAACCTTCTTTTGCATTGCTGCAAAAGTGAGCCGGCTATCAGCTATGGTCCTCTAAATCGCCATCTTCTCACCAAAAATTGGATTAATGCACAATGAAACAAACAAAACTATTGCGTCCGCTTAGAAATTATAGAGGAATCACTGATGATTGCTAAATCGAACAAATTGTATTTGTGGCGTCCTAGGAGGCAGGGCAATGCAATTCATTTTCATTCGCAATTTCAACTGCCTGATGCGAGCTCAGTTATACAAAATGCAGGGCAACTGAATGAAAGGTATATATATATATATATATATATATATATATATATATGTATATATATATATATGTATATAGTTGTTGTATATTTAATCAAATTTGTGTGCAACATTATGTGCGTTGAGCATTTGCTAAGTTGAAGTTTAAAAATGAAAATGGACGGCATTGTCATGCCCCTTTAGGTATCTCCCTTGCAAATTGGGCGATTTCCAGAAGTTCACATTTTAATCTGCAAATTAATAAGCTGCATCTTAAAGTTTTGTTCAACATATTGAAATATCGTAAATAGACCAAATAACAATGGCCCTTCCGATACTTTCCATACAAATGACCGATTCAGCTTGCAAAGCAACCTCAACCTCAAAACAGTTATTCTGAATTTAATCAAATTTCGCATATATATGTATATATATATATATTTGATATATATATTTGATGCACTAGGTTCTGAGAACTACAGTTTAGGGCGTCGCCACGCCCCCTCTATACCTCTCCTCCTTACTGCCAGACTGTAGTTATGTATATTTTTGTAAAGTGCATTTCATTGCAATGATTGGACTGATTTGAAAAATATTAATCGGACAACCACGCCCTCTCCGGTAATTCCCCTACAGATTACGTAATTTATTACTAGATTCATTTCTAAAATTCAATGACGTTAAGTTCAGTATAATTTAGCCAGCATCAAGCGTTTGTTGAACTTAGTTTTGCAATTGGAAAAGGTGTACTCATACATTGGTACTTCCGTTTAAGTACCAAATGTGTACAATATTGGTCGACTTCACAAAAAAACGATAATCGCTCATTAATTTATGTGCGGCCTTCAGAAAGTTGTAATTTTGCTTCTTTTAATTTAGCTAACCTTTAGCAGTCGTCACAGCTCACTTGACTGAAATTTATGTACTGCAGTTACTTCCGAAGAACTTCAGTTTTCTTTAAAAACTCATGGCATGAATGTCACTGAAGTCATGCAGGGACGTATTAATTCCGGCCCCAAATTAAAGAAACCCATTATAATTGAGATGTGAGTTTGCTAGTTTGACATGCAAACTAGCTAACAAGCTTCGGGATGGTTGTTTCCAACTGAAACATCGAAACAGAAAAATTACGTCAAAGTGGATAAATCAAAGATTTGATTATTACAGATGGCAAATGAAGAATGTTATCCGGGTGTTATGTGACGTTTGAGAGACTAAATTCGTCAAAAAGTGCCTCATTTTTGAATGGCTTTTGCACCTCGATAACGATTCATCTCACATAGCTTTCATTATGAGCAAAAACAAACAAAACAAATATCATCGAACAATCCAAATTATCACTGCGATAGAAGACCATTTTCATAGATGAAAGTTCGCCGAGACAGCCGCAGTCTTTTCCGGAAAATGCGTCTGAAAAATGTTTTGATGATTCAATTGTTCGCTGGCATAATTGTATTATTGCGGAAAAGGCCTACTTTGAAAGCGATGCAATAAATTTGAATGAAAAACAAATATTTTGCTAACCAATTCCCAGTTATTTTTTAACAGAATGTATTTCAAGGCAGCAATTAAAATTTCTATAATTATCTGTTATATTTTCTTTCATTCTATTGGCTCCACTGGAGAACGACATTTGTATTAGTAATGCAATAATCTTATTGAAACTATTGAAACTACTTTGCCGTTTGCTTATGCATTTGAATTTTCCTTTACCTTTCAGTAGTTATTACATTCCTTTAGCCGAGTTGATGATAACAATCTAAACTTTTACAAACAAAAACTAAAATGACTGCACATAAATTGTGGATCCATTGTGATGCTTCTGCTGCATAAATTGTTTGTAATGCTAAAAACGTTTCTAGCCCGGATTTTTCTTGTAATTATTCTCCATGTCATGGAGCGACACACAAATCTCATGTTTCAGCCTTGTAACGCACCACAATGTTTTGCCGGGGATGTGTTTGACTTTTGAATGACATCGAACATAAAACAAGTACATGATGATTTGGCTCTGCAAAAAAAAAAAAAAAAAAAAAATGTGCACCATATTTAAACAAATTTTCAATAGATGCGGTTGAATGACTGAGATTCGAATAAGCCAATCAAATATTTGGTAGATGGAACTTCAAGATTATGCCAGTGTGGGTAGACGTGAACAACTTTTGAAAGATAAATTTTCCGATATGCTTATAAGATTTTATATAATGTTACGTTTTCAGGCAAATACTCATACATATAAATATATATGTATATATTACATACCAGTAAGTATGTCAATAATATGCATAAAGGTGGATTGCGTATAAAAATATTTGTGGACGTTAACCAAGAGCTATGAATTACTGTACGAGTAATGATTTACAATATGTTTTCACTCTGATGGAAGTTTTTGGTAATCTAAACACTTTCTGAAATAATCTCATTCGAAGGAATAATGTGGTGTATATATAATTGTATCACCATAGGAACATCTTGGCAAAAACGTTAACCCGGCGGCGTTTAAAGTACTAAGCATCTTTTGGCCAAATGTATTTCGATTGAACAATGTCCGTCCTTCTTGCAGATAAACACCAAATGTCTTAAATCTTCACGGATCTTCTTGAAGCTAGACACAGCCTAATATTTTGCCAGATAGGTTATACTAACACTATGATTTTGGTGTCCCATAGCCGAAATTCACTTTTATTTTATCGCAGATTTCACAATTATCTCATATCTTTTATGGAGTTGCACCAATTGTGAAATTTGGTACAGGTTCAACACCCGCAAGAACAGGATCTAAGTATGAAAATCTACAGCATTGTGACATACTTTTTGCCACGAATACGAGTATTGTACGAATGGGAGTATTGATTTTCCAAAATTCAATCTTTGTAATTGCTAATCAGCAGACTGCAATAACCTAGACTCTTGTCCATTGTAGTGATTTGTAGCGATTGTTAAAACTGGAAAAAAATAGATTAATTAATCATTCCCCTACTGTTTCCTCCTATACAAATAATCGATTTAACCCATATATTCGCAGATTCATATCCTTTAAGCGATTGTACCGAATTAAGTCAAATTTAGTGCTTTCAATAAACTAAGTTCCGAGCATGAAATTGAATGAGATTGCCGCGCTCCTTCTGGTATCTTCTATATGAATTGAATAGATTATCGAAATCTTTAGACTGTAGTTTTTCCTCATATTTTTGTCGTTTGTATTCGGCAAGTTATCTAATTCAACCAATAACTTCCGATATTCATATCTTTCATTCAATTGCTCCAAATTCATTATAACGTGGCAAACGTCAGACATTTAGTAAACGTACTTTTGTGGATGAAAATCGATTAAATTGTCCCTCACACTTTTGCTTCAACGCAAAGAAGTTGAGTCAAAGTATATGCAAGTCTGTCTATATATCGGACTAATTTTTCTACACTGGTTATGTTTAATTCCCGATATTGCATTTTTTGTTCAGTTTTTGTTTTTGTGCAACGAAGATGATTATATAAGAAACGAAATCTAAAAAATATTGGAGCAGAAAAACAATCAAAGAAAATGGCGACAGAAAACAAACAAGAATTTACCATTAAAAAAAAGTCCTCGAAGCTGGCGAACTTCAAGCTCTATGTTGGTTGATCAGAATAAAAGAAATCTGGCCTGATGGTATTTTGTCCCATTCTCAGCGAAGAGCAGTCTTTAAGTAGGTAAACGTCTCATACTTTTTGGTCGATATTTTGGCCTCCAAAATGAACCCTTTGGAAAAGTCCTGTAGATTTAAGTTCGGGTAATATGTATGTTGTGAAGAAATGAAGCTATTTTTTATGAGATGGTGACAAAAAAAAAAAAAATGAATAAAAATGAAATACCTAAATGTCCTTATTTCTCTTCTATTAGTTGCGTAACTAAGTTATCGCTTTTTTTTATAAAAATTCAACCTACTTATAAAAACATGTTTACAAATGATTCATTGAAGGTATTGCCCATCGCTAGCTACTACTTTTTCCCATCTTTCTGCCAAAGCCCGAATTCCGTCACGATAAAGCTGTTCATCTTTTGAGGTTATCCACGAATCTAGCTGTTCCTTGATGTCGTCGTATGAGTGGAACTGCTGGTCAGCCAGACCGTGTGCCATCGAATCGAACAAATGATAATCGGACGGCACAATATCTAGAGAATATGGCGGATGGGGTAAAACTTCCCATTTCAGCTTTTCCAGGTAGGTTTTAACGGGCTTGGCCACGTGAGGCCGAACTTTGTCATGCTGAAGAATCACTTTTAATGCCTCTCCGCGTATTGTGGGCGATTCTCGAGCAGAGCTCGACTCAATCGCACCGATCCCCGGTTATGGTTTCGCTTGGTTTCAACAGCTCCTAATAAATAATACCGACCTGAGCATAAGCTTCGCAGCGTGAATATTCGGCCGAGGAGATGACGTAGAAGCATGACCGGGCAGCTATGAATCTATTTTTCATCACCTGCTACAATACGGTGAAGAAACCCCTTCCTTTTTTTCGCTGAAGCAGTTGTTCACAGGTGGAAAAACGACGCTCAACGTCCCTTGGTTTCAGCTCATAAGGAACCTAAGTTCCATCAAGCAATGCCGTCAATTCAGTGTCTTCGAAGGTTTTTCGTCTTCGTCGTTGTTTCACTTAAAGCTTCAGCCGCCGTTTTCTTCGATTGAAAGAAGAAAATCAATACTTCCCGCATATGACGATTTGGCGCAAGACCAAACATATTCACATAACCAAAAGAATATGACGTCAAAAGAAAATTACTATTGTGTCAAGGTGGAATGTTTACCATCTGCCTAAGCTTGGCTCATGACGTTTAGGTTATGTCAGAATCCACTAGCACTTACAGCGGGCGCCATCTATTGACAAATAGCGGGAACTTAGTTGCGCACCGAATATATAACTCACAATCAAGTTAAAAAAAAATGCAACGGAATCATATTGTATAGATCTAATTAAACAATGAAATGTGTTTTCTTAGGCATTAGTTTGTATGTAAAATAACGCATTCGCTTACTTACTAACTTAGGCGGTGTCTAGAATAACAATTATTATCTGTTTCCCGCTGCACGTAGAAAATAACACAAAGGGTTCAGTCTTCAGTCAAGTTTTGGGAGTAAGCCAAAAGCCTGGTCCTTCCAATGAAGTTTTGGTAGCCGCCTTCTGCACCATCCCATCGAGTACATCGTCGAAGACTTTTCGTGCTGGAATCCATCCGCATAATATGGCTCAGTCAACGCAATCTCTTGTCCACGTCCATGTATATAACGGTTTATAGCTGATACAGTCCCTGGTTCATGCCACGCTGACTTTCTTCGTTGAGGACGATGGCTCCATATATTTTCCAAAACATTTTCCTCTCGAAGACTCCCAGCATTGATTCATCTGCTTGTGTAATACCTAGGATTCTGTACTACAAGTAAAACCAATGCCTAACACAATTGAATTTTTGTTTGTCGACAGAGGACTTTGCCACTAAATCGTTTGCTTAGCCCATCGTAGAAACCGTTTGCAAGCAATATTCTCCTAATCGTTATGCTGACATCATTAGTTTTATTCACAACGAAGCTGAGATAGATGAATTCGTCAACAACTTTGCAGTTATTGTTGTTAACGTTCATATAGCGCCCCAAACGAGTGGGCTTCTTGTTCGCTTAAACAAATAATTTTGTTTCGTCTTCGTTTACCACCAGACCCATTTTGGCTGATTCTCGCACTTTTTCATCAATAATGTCTATATCATCCGCAAACGCAAGTAAGTTACGTATGGCTTTAAACATGGTACCAATTATGTTAACTGCAGCTTTCCTCCTAGTCATCTCCAACAGTACTTTGAAGAGGTCGCAGAATAAGCTGTGCCCATGTCTAAATCCTCGTTTCGTGCAAAATGGTTCACTAACATTTTTGTCAGTTAGTGTCATCCTGCAAAAACGTATAAGCTTTGCAAGAACACCAAATTCATACAACTTTTGTCGCAACGGAAGAAAAGATGGCACGTATTGATCTGATCCGTAGTGTGAATATTTAGGCGGTTGTTGCTTTGAATGGATAAATCATCACTGATAGAGTCCAACTAGGTCAGGCTTCAGTCTTTCATATACCACACTCGATAGGACTTTATAAGCGATGGGCAAAACACTGATACCGCGATAGTTTTTAAACTGACTGATATTTTTGATTTTTACAAATACCAAATTAATGAAAAGTCTTGATAGTTGACAGATGTGTATGTTGGTTAGTTGTGAGGTTAGGAAACGTTTTTTAAGTCGAAAATGTTTTTTGGCCAATCATCCACAAGGTTGTTCGTTTCGGACTCCGTGACAAATCCATCTTCAGATTCCTGTATGACTGAATCGATGCTACTGGTACATCACTAACTGTGTATATGTACATATATATCTAGTTTTATAAGCAGATTATGTATATAAGCGGATATCGAAAATGTCGATATCCAACAAAAGACTTTAAATGTGTTCAGTTTCAAGGTGTCCTCTTTCTTTTGTTTTAAACTTTAGTTTTATATTGGGCGGAAAAAAATATAATAAAATAAGCTATTATTTCCCGTTTTAAAAGTTTGGCTAAAATAACCGTTACTCGATAAAACACTGCTGTACCTTTTTTTTCGTTCGGTGCCTTCAATACAATTTGTTGCATTTTCGGGTTGTATTTTTGCATTGTTAACTGATTTTTCTTGTTATCCTAACATCAGTTTCTATGATTACCTGTTGAAGTTTAAAACATTTTAAAACATTAGCGCATTGATTCGTAAAGAAAGATTTGGATTCATAGCGTGTTAATCGAATAAAGGAATATCAGCAAACAGTTCATTTTGTTTTAATGTGTCGAATCGCTCACCCACAGTTTGTAGGGACAAATGATGTTAGTCTTAATGTTTTCGTGATGTTTAAAATACATTCAACGCCTTCCCGCAGTCATTAAATGTGTGTGATCTCATTGCGGCGACTGAAGCATGAATACTTATTTCCATACTTCATTTAATGTTGATAATTCATTTAAATTGTAGTCTTTCTAAACTTGTACGTAATTAAATAATAAATAATAATAATAAATAATTAAATATTAACAAATTCCCTTGCATCTCATGAATGAGACATGGGAGTACTTCTCATATTCAGTAAGCTTACACGCATTTAATTTTTAGACTTACTCATTGCTACGATTCCGAAAGTAACAGTTTGAGAAGCATTCACAAGACTTGTCAATTACACGATTAATTGTAGTGTTCGTCAGACATATCGAGGTGAATGCTGCTCAAATAATGATAGGTGGCTGTATGCAGGTTGAACCTGTGATCATGCGAACGATAGTCATGCGTACTAACCATTGCGTCACGATCGATAATATTTACGGCTGTAATTAGTTGATCTAAATATTAAATATTTCTTGTTGCACTTGAACAAAATAACCACCGTCTTGCTTGGGACTTCTATGTGTGGAAAGCTTTTGCTTCAGGCTGAACTGGCGTTTCTTTTTTTTTTTTATTAAATTTGACGTTTATCGATTTTTTAATAAAACGATTTTCATATTTTATATATTGTTTAGTATTTAATCATGTTTAGCATAAATTTTATTTTTTGCAACTTTTCTGTGCGATACAGGGTGAACCAGGATGTGAAATATGTTTGAATAAGCCAAGAAAATAACCCAAGTAGTTAGAAGATAACAATTCAAGGATGGCATTGTTGTAGCCCATAGTGACAGTATCGTATTTACAGAATTTTAATACTATTTCAGTGTTAATTACAAGCATTTTGGACGAACGTAGAAAGTAACGTATTTCTGTACCTGTTCAGTATAGAAAATAATAAGTACCAGTATCGAATCTGTTAGCGATTAGCCGAAAGCGTATCAGCACTATAGGGAACGACGTAGAAAACTTGGAAGATTCACAAACAACTGTCCTTGTAAGAAAAATACTGAGCCAACGCGCAAAACATCCAAGTATTTGCGTTTGTTTTCTTACAAACTGTCAGCTGATACATTAAAACTCTTATTGACTGTTTTAAGATCGAATTGCCATTCCAGATTTGTATAATCTTTGGCAATCAATGATTTTCTTGCCTTTATGGAATAATAATTATGTAGTAAAATCAGTGCTGAAGTTTCAATCACATGAACTGAATGACAACACTTCTGCCCATCGTCCTCTTACATGGGTGCAAAAGCCCCTATTCTATGTTCTTAACAACAAATTATCTGAATTAATGCAAAATAGAAGGCGCAGAAATATAGTTTACGGGAATTATTAGAAATTATGGAGGACTGCCGACTTTTGAAAAAACAAGTAATCTGTATGTGAGGTACTTTAAGCAGCGTGACAGTTTAGTTTCCATTTACAAAACTAAGTTTACTAAAAGCTTGATTTTGAATGGAAAGTACTAGAAGGGTCGCGGATATCCGGCCTAATTTGTCGCAATTTTGCAAGCAGTTAATGAAACGCAAATGACAATCCGGGGAAAAATATATTTTGAAAAATCGGTCATTTTGTTTGGGCGATACTCGAATGGGAATGGCATTCCATTTTCCTTTTCAGAATTAAGTTTCTCAAGCGAATGATGATATTAAGCAAGCGCTTGGATGATGTTAAGCTAATAATATATAGGTTAAATCTGTCATTTGCATGGCAGTACCAGGAGGGATGTGATAGCCCAGTCGGGTCTTCCCAGCTTTTATCACGTATTAAAAATCTACAAACTACAAAGGACTAAAATCTGGGTTATTGCAGCATGCTAATTAGAAATCGCGGGGGAAAGTTGAAAAATCGGTGAAATTGTGTGAGAGATATCAGAAGCGGCTGTAGGACAAAAGCGTTGATATAATGTAGTATCTGCAACTTAAGCAAATTTTCAAATTATTTTCAAATAATAAAGCACAGCAGGATTCTGTTATAAACAAAAATAATCATGGTGATTGGCTTAAATATCATCTGTAATCTATTGTAGGGGTTGAGACTAAATTCTTTCCAAGACTGTTTAAAATTATTGATTCTGGTGAATACCTCTACACTACACTAGCCAACATATAGTGAAAAAGAAAAAGAAATTCCAAAATGCCTAAAAAAGATGTTATGCTTTACTATGGGTACATCTAAAATTTGGCACATCATAATACCGATTTTTGGTATAATTAGTTAATTAATCTTTATAGATAGTCGATCATGAATTCTGAGTCAATGTGCAAACATCATCATTTATCTTGCACCAGTAAGTTTTACAATTATCAAAACTGTGATATTTGAAGGCATTTCGAAATGCCCCCCGCCGTGAACATTTTTCTGGTTTCAAATATGATTTTTATACCTTCAACTGAACAAAAAAAAAACACTTAATACGGACAACTATTTAATAAGACCCAGAAGGAAGTGTTTAAAATTCGAAGTAACTGCTGACCAAATGCTTTTCGTGGTTTTTTAAAGCTTGCCCTGTTTCCGTTTTTCAAGCGATCACCATAGCTTCTGTTAAACTTAACTAAACCTGGCTCAGCCTTTTAGTTAGGGCTACACATTTTTAAAACTGAACTCCAAACGAATAGCTTCTAGAATTTTCAGAATATTGATAACATTTCCAATTCAACTTTAAAGGAAAAACATCTGCTGCAATATCTTTAAATAGTAGTCTATGCTCAATACACTTGATTAACTCATAATTATAACTTATTGAATTGTGAGCTTAGAAATTATGGAGGAGATATAAATTTTAGCGAAGATTGTAATTGGTATAAAGCAATACAAAGGACAAATTTAACATTTTTTCTTTAGAAATTGCAGAGAAAATTTGAATTTCTGTAAACCGATCAATTTATAAAGGGGCTGTTGAAGGAGCGTGGAAGTGAGGAGTGAGCATCTTATACCTAACTTTATCCAACAGTTGATGTCTCCCAAAGTTTGTTGAATCTAATGGAAACGAAAGGAAAACATAAATCTAACATTATATGCGTAAAGTCAATCATTTGTATGGGAAGCATAAAATAAGGTGTAGTTAGCGGTTGGAGTTTTTAAAATGTCATCACGATTTATAAATCAATTAAAAATGGATTAATATAACCCATTTTCAATGTTATATTTTGTTGCGTGCCAAGGAATACCTGTCTTCACACTTTCGGGTGAAGATATAACAACTCTAAAAATATTTGCTGGAAAAATAGATTTTATTGTTATTTCTAACCTATTCAAAGTCACATTAGGATTGCATTTAGTATCTCGTAGGACGGTAGAACGACATATGGACGGAGGAACCATATTCGTCCTACCGCAAGTATGTTTTGGCTAGCCATAAAAGACGAAGGTCCGTATTTTTTGGGGAGTGTGTAACCATTATCGCTATCTCAATTCCTTCTGGTTATTTTCTCATACTGCAGCAATAGCCAACCAATTGCGACGCTGACTTTCAATTTAGTATTTAAATAAATTGACAGTGATCACATCTTAACATTGATTTGTATTTTTAATTAAAAACTCTATTAAACGCTATGTTTAATTAAAAAAAAACATAACCACACGTTGTGTTATTAAAACTTTAAAAGTTTTCCTTTTCCAATATTTGAAAAGTCGAGTTGTTCAGCTTTTCATATACTTGATGAATTCTAGAATCGACTTTTCATATATTTGAATAAGTAGACTTTTCATATATTTTAATAAGTCGACTTTCCTTATATTTGGAAAAGTCGGAATATCGATTTGTCATATTAAAAAATTCGAAAAGTCAACTTTTTGTGTCAAATATAGATCCCTACGTGTAGGAAGCATCGCTTTTATAGTTACACCTACACAAGCGACCTATTTAGCTCATTTATTTTTAGTTTAATTTCATGAATTCAATAGCACTAAATTCATTCAAATTTGGCACATATCATGTGTTTGGTAAACTTAGGTCTGAGAAAGAAAATGGCCTCACGAATAACATACTTAACACATTTATTCCTGCAGTTAAAAGTACCTTTCATTCAGTGGTTCTAAATTCATTCAAATTTAGCTCACATAAAGCCTTTCGCAAACATTGGTCTAGGAATAAGAAGATACAGCATTGTCTTACCCCTTCTGGTGCTCTTGGACAAATTGGCCGAATAAGAAAAGATCAATGTTTGCTTTACATTTTCCGTATGGAAGGCATCAGTAAGTTATAATTTTGCCGCCGGTCTAACAAGGCTGTCAGTTGTTAAATACCTGAAGTGACATTTAATTATTAAAAGGTTTGCCATTTACGATTATAGATCGTTTAAAACCCGAAAAATGCGTAAAAATAGTTAAAAGGTTATCAAAAAAATATTAAAAGGTTATTGTTTATAATAATTTATGTTGTTCGTTGCATTGTCTACTGGTGAGGTCAAACAAATGTTTGCCAACTAAATAAAAACACCAAATATACTGAGTAGAGTACAGTCTTACTTTGTGCATGTCTGTTATACTCCCATATATATTGGCAACGATGTAATTATATAGGGAAGCAAATAGACGGAGGAGAACCATTTGCGTTTCTTAAAAGCTTGTAATTGAAACAGTTATAATTTTCGCGCCCTTCAACAAAATTTATGAACGCCTACGAAATTAACGCCTAAAACATGTAGAAATGTTCTTTTAAATAATACAGGGTTATTCATTTATCCAGAAGTGATTGTGGAAAAGACATTGCAAATAACTGTTTGGTGCGCGTTATGGTCTGGATCTTTTAAATCCAAAAGTGGATTTATTTGATTTATCCATATGCAGAAGTGTAGAAAAAGATAATCTTCATAAAAAATGTTAGATCAGTTTCAAACGAATGTATGTTTTGAAGGGCATAATAAGGACTTTGTGGCCGGTCTTGGGTTCCATATCAGTAGGATACGGGAGAAATTCTTTTGTTTAACTTTATCAGCATTCAATACCGTACTGAATAACCTGCAAACGACCATACCTACGGAATTAGGGTTTCCGAGGCCAATTTTCTAATATTTATGTAAATAAAATGTGCACATACATATATATGTATATACTGTACATATATATACATATAATACTATACTATACTATACGTATATATAAATACATATATGTATATACTATTCTTAATAAATATATCATATTATGACCATAATAAAAATACACACGAGCTCAAAGCGCTTTATCCCCAATTTGATTGATATCGTTAACAACTAAATCCACAGTCATTAAGAAAATTTTACACGTTAACTTGAATATGTAAGATTGCGCATGATTATATTATATGACAGGTATGTGCACAATGAGGCCCGAGCACTGCGGAAAGTGAAATTTTATTTCAACTGCAGAATAGACTAAAGGATGCAACTTTTATCATAAATAGATTTGTTTCCTAAGTGAAATGTCTGAAGCTGTTAAATTATATATTAGACATAAGTCAAAGGAATATGTGAAGAAAAGTTAACTGAAATAATCTATAATGTATTACGGGCTACGGACAACAGAGAAATCATCCAAATTGATGTTATAATTAGAACAAATGTTATTGCCGAGGAGAAAGTCAAACGAAATCAAATAATGAAAGTGAAATCAGTTTAAAAATAAAAATTTCAAATAATAAATGTAAATAATATTGTCGATCTTTGATTTAATCGGTTGTCGATCTTAAGTTTTCCAATAGAGCGGGTAGATGTTAAATTTGAATTATGCGTGGAATACATAATTCAAACAGTCACTGCGGATTCGTTGTGAGGCACGCATTCAAGGTGTCAAGTTTCGGTCATCTATGGTTTATTGACACAGGCTTGCGGCTCAAGGGTTTAACCCCACAAGAAAAAATCTAATGGGGTCCGTTTTCAACTCCTTTAGATCCCAGTCACCGAATACACGTGGTTGCCTATGAACGTTTTTCTTCAGTTTCATAGTTAACTGGGGTTTGCAAAATCCGTATAGTTGATGTCTGCGGAAGGATAATTTCTGAATTATCACGGACAGCTGCAATGTTTTCGACAGTATGAGTGCCGGCTGGCTGACTAATAACGTTTGTCCATGTTGCTCGGCTCTGCAATTTGCTACATTGATTTCCTTTTACTGTCCAATAGGATAATTAAAAAAATAAAACAACACAACTGGCATGAACTGTTAAAATATACCTGCCCCAATTAAAAGACTCCATCTCATCAGAATAACAACCTCTCCAAAAAAATCGGAATATGTCAGTCAGATGAACTGACTTACACATACACACCTTCACCCAATGTCCTTTCGCACTGGCGTAAAAGTGTGAGTTGTGCAAGGAGAGACGTGATGAATGCTTTAGTTCTGGATTAGCGTGTGGCAATTTAAAAACTTGTTATTGTGAGAACTAAGTTTATGAAGCGCATGGGAAGAAAGATTGAACTTTGGAAAATCAGTCAATTTGTTCAAGATTTCCCGTTCAAGATAATCTAAGGTTTAAGCAGTATAGCGAAGATTTATGACATTTATAGTGTATATCGATGAGGCGGATGAATATAGCTCAAACAACATAGAAAGTTATGAAACAAATTTGCTTAAAATATACCTGGTACTTGAAACAAATAGACTGCATCAACTGATAAATATCTCAACGTTACCCGTGAAGGCTTTCGAATGGCATACGCGGCCCCTTGTTTAAACTATCTGGACACTCCTGT
This sequence comes from Philornis downsi, assembly GCA_019455685.1. Classification (NCBI taxonomy): domain Eukaryota; kingdom Metazoa; phylum Arthropoda; class Insecta; order Diptera; family Muscidae; genus Philornis; species Philornis downsi. The sequence goes on from JAHXMU010000251.1 coordinate 3,127,066, forward strand.
TATGTGTTATGAACTTCTCCAGCAACCCCAAACGATACCACTCAAAAAATTGACCATGGAACTTTATTTACCACATACTTTTGGTAAACAATACCAAACATTAATCAATCAATATGAGCGAAAGTCAAACATTTCCTGTTACGTTTTCCTCGATGAGACTAATAAATATTCCTTGACAAGAGTGACGATATGAAGTGACCGGGCTAGTCATGGTATTTTGCGCATAAAGTGGCCCAGGGAGTGTGAGCGCCATAAATAAACAGACCGAAACCCTTTAAGTTTAATGTATGGAAATATAAAAAAGTTACATTATTTAGTATACTGGCGCAAAGTTCGGTCGCAGTGAATGTACCTACACTCTCGGCTACGAAAAGCCACATTTTAGATTATCTTTGGATACAAATTTTATATAGAAAACTTACATCGCCGTTTAATTCTCCATAAAATATTAGGGTGCGCTGTTCTGTTGATAGTGTGATTAAAAGAGTTTTTCAGATGGAATAATATGTATTCGTGTAGACGTTATATTCGGAATGTATTGTATGAATGAGCGTCTAGGTTAGTTACAAGAGATGCAATTTACCAGTTATTTATGTTTCATTTGGGATATGCCAAAGAGGACATTGTTAATTATCTGCTTGTGTAAAATAAAAGAGACATGACTGCAAAGTCGATGGAATGAACGATGATGGTGTTGCAAAAATATGGTACTAAGACGGAAGCGTTTAAAGTGTCAAGTATTTTTCGGCCAAATGTTTTTCATGAGGTTTTAAGTCGCTGGTTTGGCTGGTAGGCACAGTAGCTGCCGTAAACATTTGTGAAATTTCTTAAAATTTGGCACAACCTAATATTTTGGCAGATCGTAGCTGTGGATTGTAGGTAGGTTATATCGACACATCCCTCCTGGTAGTTCACATATTTTCCGAAATTCAATTTGTTTGCTGTAACCGTTCATTTTTCCCCATTGCCCATTTTATTAATTGATAATTCTCTTTACAGTTTGAGAAAAGTTGACCAAGCAATTATGGTGCTTCCCAAACAAATAACGAAATTAATCTAGCTTGCTGTTTTTCAAACGGCTGTACTCATTTAAATTTGTCATACATCAAGAGTTTCGTGAATTAATTTTTGAGAATGAAATTAGGAGGCACTACCACATCCCTTCTTTTCCCACCGTAATCCCTTGTGGTGGTTCAATAATACGCAAATTATAAAAAAAAACATAATTGATTATTATAGAATATTAATAGTACAGTCAAATGTGGGGACTACCAGTTCCTAGATTGCAGTTACTTGTATTTTGGTTAAATGTATTACATAATTACAATGTTTGGAAAAACTTTAAAATGTTCCTAGGTCTACATACATATATCTTTCATTCAGTTGCAGTAAATTCGGTATCACTTAGCACGCATCAAGTATTTAGTAAACTTACTTCTGACAATAAAAATGAAAGGCATTGACAAGTCTCTTAGGATGCCACATGTATAAATTGGTCTGTTTTTATCGCTGTTCCTATATAATTTTAATCCGGAGCACTTTAAAAAGTTATAACTTGTTGATTTTTTTATTGCATTTCAATTCAGAAGATTTTAAGGTCACAACCTTGTAAAAATATTTTTTCTTAGATTCTAAAATAAGAATTCGGAGAGAATCTGGAAGAGAGAATGAATGAAAGCTACTCGTGCATGTTCGGTGAAAGAACAAATAAGATCCATTTATCTTATGAGTTCAAAAGTAATTATTATATTTCTGCTGATTACAATATTGCTTATATGGTTGTAAATCACAATTATAAATAATTTGACCACTGCACAAAGACATTTTTGTTGAGAAACTTGCCCTTCATCTCTTTCATATTTATGAAATATCCTCATGTTGATGCCTAGAAAAGATGGAATCAATTTTGAAAATTCCGTCGCAATTGAATTAACGGCTTAAGAACTCTCACCTGATATACCGACACATAGTAGCATATTGATTTTCATATGTAAATGACATCTATAGAAATGGCTTCCAAGTCTGCATCATACGAGTTTATCATATCTTGCACTCCGCTCTTCGCATCAGATATCACATTCCCCCTTGGAATCAATAAAACCGATTTAGCGATGTCATTCCACCTATCAGTCCATCGGTCTCTCTGTCAATTTATATACTTTTATGAAAATGGTGCAATTATGAAATAATTTCAACAAAAGTTGACACAAGAACGAATCCCAATAAAATCAACAAATGATTCATTCAAACCAAATGTAATCGGTTCTGAATTTCGCATATCCCACAAATAAATAGATATCCCGAGATTGGTTTAATCATTCCCCCAACTAGTTTAGATACACGCACACATGTATTCGCAGTTCAGTTCAGTTCATGAATCCAGACTATATCAGTTCATGTTTTGGCATATTCAGATTTACCGCTCTCGCCACGCTAAGTCTTTATATTGCTAATGTTTTCGTATATGCCTGTGCCTGACATCTACGATCTACCATCTATCAATCTTGTTGAAAATAGATCCCTTACAAATGGACCATTTAAATATTCGAATTTCATTCGAATATGTATAGTTAGCAGAATTGGGATGTTTTAGGGTCTGAGCGGTCCGGCCCAAGTTACGATGCAGCACTTATAATATACTTAAAAGTAATGAAATTTCTAGCCAGATTTTAAAATTTCTCTCTCAGTTCTGCAAGTTGTCGAATAACATTCATGTAATAGGTCGAGAAGCGTTTCGATTTGTGTGTAAGATGTCCAAATAAGCTTGGCAATGCAGTCCAATTCCATTCTCAGAACAAAGGCGTGCAAAATTTTTAAAAATTGTGTATTGAGGTTTTATGTAATATATGTGGAAGGAATAAAGGATGGGATGGGATTATCTACCAAAGAATAACATTTTAGAATTAAACGAATTTTCTATGGGGATAGCAAAAGGGGTGGGTAGGTCATGTGAAAAATCCAGTGTGCTAATTGTAAATTAATCGTCTAGAAGTGGGCTATATTGTTTTGGAAATTTCCGATTTTGTCTATTTCCAATTCCAAACCATACATGAGAAATAATATCCACCCCCATTACTTAGAGTGAAGGTACATATAGTAAAATTTCTTCACGATTAGTATAACTGCTCCATATATAGTGTCTGTGGTTTAACCGCTTTACAATGTCCTCAGTTTAATTAAAGTCGATAATGCCCAGTGAAAAACTCGCCATAATTTGTTCTTGCTTCAAACAATATGTATCCCATTTTCATGGATGAGGGTATGGTTATTTATCATACTCACCTCCATAGGACATGGGACATTTTCATTTTGTCAGTACGTTTGCAGTTACCACAAATACTCATCTGAGCTTCCATTGAATACAAGTTTTCTGATCGTCGCAAAAATTTTTGTTAATCTAAGCTTGTCCTTCCATTAGTATGTTTGGTGAAAACATTATTGAAATTGCCTTAGCTAAGGGTTGGGTACCTGAAATTTGATATAAAACTATCTTATAGTCATTAGCAATTTCGCATAAGGTACAGTACGAAAAAATTTGCCTCTATTTCTAGAAAAAGCGATTTTTCAGAATTTGTTCCTTTAACCAGTTATTTGTTAACAAAGTTATTAAGATATGTTGTACGTTAATTCAAGTGATACCCAGAGATTAGCTAAGAAATATATTATTCAAATTTAATTTTAAATCATATCTACCAATGTATTATTGCTAGTCTGTAAGGCATTTAATCATCCATGGACTAAATAAATGAAGTGAAAAGCAATATGCGGTGTTATGTTATAAGTAGTACAAATTACCACCAACTTACCTTATTGGGGGGCTAACGGGCTAAATCGATGTACGTTGTAGTATAAGAGAATATTTCGGTCACCTATGTGGCGATTGATCAGTACAACATCATTTATGGCGGGAATTGAACATTGCCCAAATGGAGTAAATTGGCCAAGAAAAACTTGCCCATACAAGGACTGAATCCAGTTTTGAACGCTTTGGGCATTTTCAGTGTTTCTTTTACATTTGCTCCATTTATTTGTTAACTGAAGGATGCACATGTATTGTGGTATATTATTGTCGTAAACCCTATTGAAAGATTCCAAAAAAGATATACGTTTTTACTGGGGCAATGAGGAAAGGCGATGTAATGCGTATCGGTCTATACGCAATTCCCATCCGTATAGAAATTCCTTTACGCTTTTACTCTAGAAATTTAAATAATGGAACCACTCCACTTTGTATACATTTGTAAGGAACCGCCCTAGTTATGGACCTGATATTTAAATAATATACATATATATATGTACTATATGTTTGTATATTTGTATATTTTTGTATTTGTTCCGAATAGGCGTCTAAACTGATGGATCGATTGTCATGAAACTTTCACAGTATTTTTATGTCCCCCAGAAAGGAATCATAGGCTGAATTAGTCCTTGATTGAACAAAGGGGAGAGGAACCGCTCACATAAACAATAATTTTGAATGGTCATATTTAATGAGCTATTAGGGGTATACAAAGAAAATATGCTGAACCAAAAAGGAAGCGATGCTCGCCTCTTTTCAAAACTTCCTTATGGTGGCCACAGTAAGCGATATATGTTATATTATGTCAGGCTTTCATAAAGGGCGTGGCACCGCCCATACAAATAACAATTTTAAACTGCTACATCTAACGAAGTATTTGAGGTATACTGAAGAAATTTGGTACGTAAGTTACTGGCATAAAAGATTCTTTTAAAGATTCTCTTATAGTGCTCAATGTAACCAGTCGATCGTTATGAAAATTTAACAGTATGTTACTACCAAAGTCGAAGTTGCCATTTGCTTTATTAGGTTGAGATCATGAACATTTGATACGAAGATGAAATTTGACGCGTATGCTGCTGATGTAGAAAGAAACAATTTTGGATAAAACATTTGGTATATTTCATCCCTTGTCAGTAGGGAAGAAACATGTCAGCAGAAACTGGGTGGTGCCACGCTATTTTTAATAATCCATTAAAATGGTCAAATTTGACAATTATTATTGGATTGAGATTAGGGAATTAAGGGGGCGACACTGTCCACAAAATTTAATTATTTAAATTGGTATGTCTCAGAAAGCAACATATCCTAGAAAATTATTGCGGCTATTCCGATCGTCCCCATAATTTTAGAACATGTTGCTGTTAATCATGAAATTGTCATGTGCTATGTAAGTTATGACTGAAAAAACAGCATAGCTCTACATTTACTATGCGAAAATTTAAATGACCATATCTCATAAACTGTTAGAGATAAATGTATGAAGTTTCTTACATTTTATATTGGCAAAGAAGAAATAAGCCCTAGGAATGGGGTACACTTCGGAACGAAATTCATAAAATTTCATTAGGAAAAGATTGAGCAAAAGGTCATGTTATTGATAATTCAACGCAGGTTATATTTTAGGCACGGAGTTGAGTATTAAAGAATTATAGAAAGGTGGCTTGAAAATAAACAAACAAAACAAACAAAAAAAAAGAATTTTCAGCTGGAAAAAAAGATAAATCGATACATTATGTATAGGAAAAACCTTTACCTGATTACTTGCCTAATTTACCTACTTGATAATGAGTCGATACCCCCGTCATAAAATTGTGCTCATTTGTCCATGGCGGTAAGTACAACATAAGCTTCAACCTGTCCGAACTTATGACATCTGTACAACATTGCGTCTGTCGTCTTTCCATAATCCTTCATTTCTCACCTACACCTGGGAATTGTATGAATTAAATGTTACACTTTTTTAAAACCAACATTTATTTACCCGGAATGAATTTAAAAAATTGGTTGCAATGTTTGCGTTTAGCAAAGTCCCACTGTACATGATTGAGCAATTGACATATAGGATCCACAACATGTTTGCTTACAGATGGAGACGTGTAAATACTTCCTGAAGTGCCGCCGAGAAAGTCACACAATCATGAGATGGACTGACGACCGGGGTGAAGGGAAATATAAATATATATTCTAGTCGCAGAAAATCTTTCTTTGCTTTTGTTCTCTTGTTCGTATTTGTTTAGTTTAATGGTGTGCACAAATACACTTACCTTGTTTGAGATTTTATGGTGTATCAAATGGCCTATAAACTATTGACAATAGCAAATAAAATGACATACAAATTCAGGATTTTTGTATTTCCCGCTCCCCAAGAAAATAATTCAGTTACACGTTTAATGTTACACAGGTCTACAAATTTAAAAAAAAAATTGACTGCAGAAGCGAAACTTTTTTTTTAACTAATGTGGGTGCGCTGAATTCAGATCTGGCATAAAAATTGGGCTTCACATCTTGTTTATTTTTTATAGCATGTTTGCAATACTGTAAAACAGTCAATACTGACACTAGAATTTCACAATTATTAATTTGACAGAAGCCCGCATTCATTCTAAATCTTCATAATAGCAGCGTTTAAGCATGTCAGGGAGATCGTGTGTTACTGATTGATGGTTGGAAAAAAAGGATATGCAATATCAGAATCATTAAAATATGCATATTTACATTATTTTGGTTTTGCTCTCAGAAACTTGAACAAACCGTGGACACCGACAATGTTTTGCAATGGTTGCAGAACTGTTTTATACAAGTCGATTTTTCAATTCCAGAGTCAAGAGAGAGAGTCAAGTAACCACCAAACTAATTATTTCTGTTTAACGAAAGATGCTGGATTCAATACGAGCAGTGAGTTCGAAACATCTTTCACCAGCAGTGGTAGTTTGTATCAGGCTGATGAGGAACGCCATTTAGTGACTCAAGCTGAGCTAAATGAACTAATTCGAGATTTACATTTAACGAAGCAAGATGCAGAATTACTAGCTTCACACATGCAGCAGTGAAAACATCTTGCAGTTGGGACAAAAGTAACATTCTATAGAGATAGAAGCTTGGAATTGGCTGTATATTTTGAAAAGAAACACTTCATTCTATACTGTACTGACGTTGATGGTTCATTTCCAAAAATGAATCAGCCGTATGACAAAACTAAATGGAGATTATTTATCGGAGGCTCTAAGTACAGTTTAAAAGCTCTTATTTTGCATAATTGGAATAAAAGACCATCCATATCAGTTGCTCATTCCGTTAATACAAAAGAAAATTTCGAATCAATGGCTGAAATGTTAACATTACTCAAATCCGTGGTGACCTTAAGGAGTGTGATTTAAATTTCTTTGTATATGTAATATAGACCATCGTAAATAACTAAAAATTAATATATTTGAAGTCAATGATTTGTTGACTGGTATGCAACGAATTTTCACAAAATATTGTTGTTTCCTTAATCTATAGGATAGTCGCGCTACATGTCATTATTACGTCAGAATAGAGTGGCCAAAAAGAACTGAAAACAAAATATTTCAAATAAACCGTTAATTGATCCAGATGACGTTCTTCTTCCGCCGCTGCATATAATATTGGGCCCTTTTAAGAACTTTGTCAAGGCTCTGGACAAACACCGATAATGTTATGTATATGGTGTTATCATCCGGAGGGATGCTCTTGGAAAGTCCACGTACTTTAGGATACTGGACAAGGTCCAGAGGATGGCTAGTCTGTGTATCACAGGTGCGCTCCGCATCACCCCATTCGATGTACTAAAATGTAATTTTGCATATGCTACCCCTGGACATAATTAGTATGCAGACTGTCGCAGCTGCGGCTGTAAGACTATGAGAGCTGCCACAGTGGTCAAATAGTGATTATGGTCATAGTGTGATCTTCAACATGGTGCCTGACATAACAGGCACTACTGACTACACTCTGGCTGAACCATTATTCGACAAGAAGTATCATATACTTATACCAGAAAGAGATACATGGAAATGTAGAACTCCTGGTATAAGACTGTATGTCGACTTCTACACTGACGGCTTGAAATTAAATGATCAGGTAGGTTTCTTGATCTATTCCAGATACCTGGGGCTAAACATAGCAAGAAGGCTACCTGATCACTGTAGCGTTTATCATGCCGAAATTTTGGCATTACGAAAGTGACAAAATGGCTGAGATGTAACATCCTCACGACGGTGGGGATTAACATATTCTGTGATAGTCAAGCTGCCATTAGATCCCTGGATTCTGTCTTCCTGAACTCAACATCAGCCCTGAATTGCCGCGGATCTCTTAATGAGATGGCTCGGTATTTCGACATTCACCTCATGTGGGTGCCGGGCTACAGGGTGCGGTATGTGGAGATGTTAGGCAATTTCCTGTTACCTGAACTGCAGAACATACCTGACGGAGAACATAGGAGGGAGCAACGTGATTAATAAATCTCTGAATCAAGTACGTATAATTTTTCCTCGCATATTGATTTGCGTCAGAGGCGGAATAAATTTGCCAGCCCTGATTTGATCTTTTGAATTTTGGACTTTTTACATGGGGTTACCTCAAGTGGCCGACCGTGGCGCGATGGGTAGAACACAAGATTATCGTTCACAGGATCCCGGGTTCAACAATGTACTCGTATGAATCCACTTTTTATTATTTGAACGGCGTTCACCTCAATGTATCTGACGAACACATTGAGTAGTCGAGTAATCAACGAGTCTTTTTAAACTGTGACATTTGGAATCGTCGTTAAACTGTAAGCTGTAAGCTTACTGAAAGTAAACAACTTTCCCATACATATCTTATTCATGGGACGCAAGGGAATTTGTTGTTCTTTTTTTTTGTTTTATCTCAAGCCTAAAATAATGCTCTACATATTTATGCACAGGCTAAGATGTGGGAAAGAGGTTAAATGGCCGCAAGACTGGCTGCGCGAAAATATTTTTTTGTTAACGTTTTATTTACTCATCAGCATTGTTTAGTTTTATGGTGTATACAAATGCCCATACATTGTTTGTGATTTCATTGTATAATATCAAATTAAGTGGCATCCATATTCAGGATATTCGTCTATCCAGGACCCGGAGAAAATCTCCTCATTTTATACAACTGACTAGCCGACCCGGCAAACGTTGCTTTGCCTTCAAATTTTATTTTTATTGGAAATGTTTCATGACAATCGGTCTATTATAATAAGAAACGCCTATATTTGCGGAAGAACTTAAAATATGTTCACTCAACCGAAATACAAAATTAAATACCGTTAGCAGGAGCAGAAATAATTGCTTTTTAATTTGTGGTTTGTATAGGAGGTGCCACTCCCCATAGTCCAATCCCGCCCATAGTTGCAGCAGCACTTAAGATATGTACACCAAACCGATGTACCAAATTTTGTTCAAATACCGTAAACAGGAGCAGAAATATTGGATATTTAATTTATGGTTTGTATGGGAGGTACCACGCCCCATTGTCCAATCCCGCCCATATTTGCAGTAGCACTTAAGATATGTACACCAAACCTACGCACCAAATTTTGTTCAAATACCGTAAGCAGGAGCAGAAATAATTGATTTTTAATTTTTTGTTTGTATGGGAGGTACCACGCCCCTTTGTCCAATTGGACCGAATTGTATTTCGACCTTCGGACATAGTTAAAAACCTTCTCCTGGCCGACACGAATAAGCCCTGAAAGTTTCATGAAGATCGGGTACGCCGTGTGAGAGGAGTTCTCTTACAAACTATTTTTGTACACAGACAGACAGATATTCATTTTTATATATATAGATGTAATTGAAGGGAAATGAAAACATAATTTTTTGTTTCTTAAGATCTCCTATTTTTAAGTGTACTTAATTTGATTGTTATAAGTATATGCGTACAAATTTTTCAAGCGTAGTCCGATATGTCACAAAAACATAAGATATGTCGCAATAAAATTAATATTTGGGCCGAGCAGAACCTAGAGCAAAATTAAATCGCTCGGTTATTTACTCTAGGTATTAAATTTTAATGTATTATATATATGTATATATCGATGATATTTTTTCGACCTTAATTCACAAAGTTCACAAAAAAGTTCAGTAAAGCCATGTTTCATACAGAAACCAAGTAAAGCGACTTTGCCTTTAATAGCGCTACCAGCTTCGCGAAAATGGAGCCCTTTTACAAGGAATACTCTATTAAAATTTTTACGAATAACTTAAATTTGGTAACAATTTACTCTATACTTTCCATAAGCGCCTTAAGGAAAATATAAATCAACTTCACAAAACCAAAACTTGTAATAACTAGATGAGATTTATTTACAAACCGTAATCGGCTCAACATGATAAAAATCAATAAATAACAGCGGAGAGGCAGACACAAAAATGAATTTTTATTTAGAAAAGTATGAAGATTTTACTTACCACCGTAGAAAGGGGACACGAGAAAGAGGCATTGCCATTTCATACTTTACGAAAATATCAGAAATTAATGAAATGGTTTAAAGTTTATTCAAAATCGAATCATCCAAAAGGAGGGAGAAAACGGCGTGGTTTGATTCCGTCCAAATTTTGAACCCAAGCAGGCATATTTATACGTATTTATATGTATATGTTAAGTTGTGTACATTTAGTCAAAATCAAATCATCCAATTCGGTGTTAAAGTGTCGCTAAATTTCGGTTCATATCGGTCGATTTGTATGAGAGGTACCAGAATTAATGTTCCGATTTGGACAAAATTTTACAAACTCCATTTTAATTTTTTAAATCAGACCATAGTTTGACAAAATTTATACAAACACAGATAATTTCGTATGGGAAGTACAAGAAGATTTTGTTCAAATTTTGAACTTAAGTGTGGTATACAAACATAATTAGACAATTTTTAATCAACATAATAATATCTAATAGAGTATTATGATGTAATAAAATTTCGAGGTCCATTTGTCAGAATTTGAAAAATTGTCGGAATAACCAAGCACCTCCTGGTGCAAATGAGTCATTTAGTCCACATATTCTTAGATTCATATCTGTCACATGGTTGCACTAAAATTTACCAAATTTGATAGGAGCTGAGCATTTGGCAAAGTAACGTCTCGCAATGAAAATGTACACTGTTGCCATATCCTCTCTGGTACCTTCTATACAAACTACCAATTTTCCGAAATTCAGTCTAATTTTTGGTCCAATATATTGATATAGAATTATCCTTGGCACCTCCGTTGTGAGAGACCAATTTGATCTAAATATTTTTAGCTTCATATATTGTAAAGAGTTGTGTTGAATGGGGTCAAAATTGTCTCACTTTCTGTGTTTGGTGAAGTAAATTCTAGGAATGGAAGCGGGGGTATTGCCGCATCCTTCTGGCATTTCCCATACAAATTGACTGAATAATTCAAATTTAATTTTTCTTCTGTAACCTAATTGGTAGACTGCAGTTGCTCAACCGGATAACCAGATCCTCTCTGTAAATTCCCATGCAGGTTATTTAATATTACCCACGTATTCCTAAATTCATAACTTTCATTCAATTACGCTGAACTGGGTGTAATTTAGCAGCATTTCCCTCAAACCGTTTGGCATCCCTCACATTTTTGTACCAACGCAAAGAGCTGTTGGGCGAAGTAAAATTATTATTTTTTTTTTTTTTGCACCACAGTTCCTACTTTCATAAGTCATGTAAAGTCTATAGATTTTTGTAAATGTGAACGAGAGTACTCAACAATTGAAAATATCCTAAAAACTCCTTTACAAAAAATTCTTGAAAACTTATGTGACGGAAAAATACTGTTGTCCGAGCACTGGAACAATAACTATCATATCTATTAAAAAAAACACTGCGTTATAAAAATTAAAAAAAAAAAAAAAAAAATGCAGAATACACCATCTCCCGGTTGGATGTGGAATAATTTCATTATATGTCCTGGCGATGAACTATACCATCCAAAAATGCAACAATGTTTCCTTGTGCAAAATCAAATAGTCATAAATAGTTCTAATAAAACCGATTAAATCAGTAACGTGAAAAATGCAGAAGAAGAAGGCGTGGATAAAAGTCCACAAACATTTATGCTCTATGGAGTAATATTAATGTGATCCGATGCTGCTTTTTGTTCTAACGTCCTGTTTACCAACGTTGATGAGTTTCATGAATTTGATTTAATATTCCGTTAGAAGATAATTTTTCTGTCAGCAGTTTGTTGTATTACCAGCCTGCTATATCGGTATTTGCCAAAATGTCATATTGTAACATGGTTTTATTCGTAGGCTGAGGTAGCATTGTTGTGTTCTGGGTTAAGGTGAAGGACCATAAACCTTTCAGAAATAAAATACAGGATTTACTTTTGTTTAGATTTACTGAATAGAGGTTTTATTTGTTCAATTATTTATAGTAAATGCTTGTATAGTTGTTGAAGGACTTAATGATATAGATCAAATCCTCGTGGATCCTCAGGGCTTTGGTTTATATCAAGATAATCGGAAGATCTGCTTTCTGTAGTAGCTGCTTCTCAGGATTCGGTTGTCATCGGGAAATTAGGAAAGGGTGTCCAACGTTTTCTCTAACGGACTGTGTTTGATATAACTTACAAACTAATTTTACGAACAGTAAGCCGAAGATTCTGTGCTGAGGAACAGTAAGCCGAGTCTTCTGTGCTGAGGAACTGTAAGCCGAAGCTTCTGTGCTGAGGAACAGTAAGCCGAAGCTTCTATGCTGAGGAACAGTAAGCCGAAGCTTCTGTGCTGAGAAATAGTAAGCCGAAGCTTCAGTGCTGAGGAACAGTAAGCCGAAGCTTCTGTGCTGAGAAACAGTAAGCCGAGACTTCTGTGCTGAGGAACAGTAAGCCCAGGCTTCTGTGTTGAGGAACAGTAAGCCGAAGCTTCAGTGCTGAGGAACAGTAAGCCGAAGCTTCTGTGCTGAGGAACAGTAAGCCGAGACTTCTGTGCTGAGGAACAGTAAGCCGGAGCTTCTGTGCTGAGGAACAGTAAGCCCAGGCTTCTGTGTTGAGGAACAGTAAGCCGAAGCTTCAGTGCTGAGGAACAGTAAGCCGAAGCTTCTGTGCTGAGGAACAGTAAGCCAAAGCTTCTGTGCTGAAAAACAGTAAGCCGAAGCTTCTGTGCTGAGGAACAGTAAGCCGAAGCTTCTGTGCTGAGGAACAGTAAGCCGAAGCTTCTGTGCTGAGGAACAGTAAGCCGAAGCTTCAGTGCTGAGGAACAGTAAGCCGAGACTTCTGTGCTGAGGAACAGTAAGCCGAAGCTTCTGTGCTGAGGAACAGTAAGCCCAGGCTTCTATGTTGAGGAACAGTAAGCCGAAGCTTCTGTGCTGAGGAACAGTAAGCCGAAGCGTCTGTGCTGAGGAACAGTAAGCCGAAGCTTCTGTGCTTATACAACCTTCTCCTTCGACTGCTTGATCCCGACTGCCTCCGGTGATAGTGATGCTTCTTTGCTTATACTTCTTTCTAGTGGCGGTAGTTTTCTTCTGGTGAGTCCCGAGTTGTCCGGTGATTAGCGATCGACCTTCTTGGTTGATCGCCTGCTAGCGACTGACTTGCTTATGCTTTGTTCCTTCTATTTATACCCAATTATGACAGCGTTTATTGTGGTGTTGTTGTTGTTCTGAACGGAGTTCTATGTTAGGGTATGTTGTGTGGTTGTTGCTGTTGTTTTGAATGGAGCTTTATGGTGGGATATGTCTTGTTACAATATTCAATGCCCTCAGCTGTACATTTTTATCATATCGTTTTCAGGAAGTAAACTTTTGTTAGAATTTTCCACATTGTTATTTTTTATGGGGCGCCAATATTTTCAGCGCTGTTGGCTTCTGTCGATAGGCACAAGCTATTACATAAAATTCTCAATTACTACGGCACAATGCCCCTAATCCTGACATATTGGGGTTTCGGATGTCGCATTGCGTCTGTGTAAAAGGATACAACGTACACCTCACAGTGCATTGCGCAGAATTGTTGAAATATGAGATATTTTTAGTATTTTTTTGCAGTAATTCTCTCCACAACTAGAGAGCTGCGGTTAAAAAGCGCATGAGTTGTTATAGTTCCTTCCCCTACCTTACAAATTCCTCCATGTATTGCTTTTAAATAATCAAAAACTTCTTTGATTTTATTCAAATAATTCAGAAAAGCACGGGAATCTTGACAAAACTATACTTTGAAATGTTTTTACCATCATTGCTCCCTCATTGGAAGGGGAGAACTTGTGGTATTTTGATTTCTTACACGAATATTTAAAATATTTGCAATCAATTTAAAATAAATTGTTAAAATTATGAAAATTCTAGTCCACCCGGCATGCGTTGCAATGCCGTCATTAAAGCGGGATGAATACATCTTCTATAATTGTACAAAACTTACCTCCATACCTAAGTTGTAACTTTGCTCCATAAATCAGTTTTGTTAAAAGATTATGAAGTTCGTTCCAAATTGTGATCTATTCCTAGCTATTTGTCAATAGCAAATGGCGTACACTCGTATTTGTATCCAATATTCTCATATCTAGACATTCTGCATTTAACAATTAGAAGTATCTCAGAGTATTTAAAAATTTTTGTAAAACATCCATTCCGCATTACTGTACTGTAGTCCATACAGATTTTCAAAATCAATAAAAAGAGCATCTCCCATGTTTCCATCCTGAAAACTTAGCAATGAAAATTGTTCGCAATTTGCTGATAATCGCAACTAAGATTCTAAAAACCCATTCCAATATCAGTTGCAAAAAATATTGTTGAGCTGTGCAAAATTCAGTTTCACAATTTTAAATAGGTTGCACGGATACAGCAAGTGGAACGCATAGGTGCCGTTTGCGCCTCTTTAATTTATAACACATATATAGGTCGATGTATCTGGGAAAAACTTTTCGTAGTCGAGTAATACGCGTCCGCGTAGTGAAAGCGTCTCAAACTATTATAGTCGTTAAGCGTAAGTTTCGTTCAGTGAGGCTAAAAATATTAGGTGCGCAACTATTATAAGTTCCAGCTGTTTGTCAATAGATGGCGCCAGCTGAAAGTACTAATAGATTCTGCCATAATCCAAACGTCATGATCCAAGCATAGGCATATGGTAAACATATCGTCTCGACACAATAGTGATTTTCTTTTGACGTCATATTCTTTTGGTTATGTGAATATATATGATTTTGTGAATATGTGAGATTTTCATATGCATGAAGTATTAATTTTCTTCTTTCAGTCGAAGAAAACGGCGGCTGAAGATCATCAAGAACTTCAAAAAATTTACGGAGATGCTGCTTTAAGATTTTAAGGTTGACGACCGTTCGCGTGGAGGAAGACAAAAACAAATTCGAAGACACTGAATTGACGGTATTGCTTGATGGGAAGTTACCCGCCAAGGCATTCCCAAGTGATTGCATGCGTTGTTGGGAATGATTCTAAAGCAAGGATTCTTATGAGTAGAAGCGTTGAGCGTCGTTTTTTTCGGTCACCACTATTAAAGTTAATTAAATTTTACACTTTTATTTTCTAACAAAAAAAAAAAGTAATAATTTTCACTTCTGCAGTCTGATCACAATCGAATTTCTAACTTGAGTATGACATCCACATCGACCTATGACCACACAAAACCATTCAATGTCGAAAGATCGATAAAGCTTTTTTTTGTGAAACAACAGTGTGGTCTGTTTTCACTCAATCTACTGTTACAATACCACAGATTCTACTGCAATAATGTAGTGGGCATTACTGGTTGAAGGTTGTGTGCTGCTTCGCTGCAATTGTGTTTATGTTATGTAAATGTGCGTATGATATGTCACAGCAAATGTGTGTATGATATGTCACCGGGGATGGCAAACATAGACAAAAGAGATAGACAAAAGGGATTTTGTGATGGGATAGTACTTAAACTTTACTTTGTATGCAGCAATTATATATTATTTCAGATATGCAATCAGTTTATTAGATAATTTTCAACATTACATATTGTTCTACGAACAGTTACGATTGATTATCCTTTTTGCAGGTGTTTCGATTTTGATAATTCAATAGCTGGCATAGCTTTCACAGTTTTCGATTTTACAATTGCTCTCCAGAAGACTATGGTTGCTAAAACCTTTTGAAAGAAACAATATTTCTTACATTAGGTCTCACCACAGGTTAAACTAAAGGAATGACATGAAGCCCACTGTTGCAATTGTGACAATAATAGCGTTTGAAGTCTATTGTTGTGACTATTAACTTTGTACAAGTTCATCCAAATACCGAAAACTTAATAGTTATTGTCATCATTTTAGTACGTGTTTACGTCGGTTACATTCATTTCGAAGCACAGTTACTGGTAGAATTTGATTTGATTTGGTATTTGAGGGAAAGATATTTTTCTGTGGCGGAAAAACGTTGCTCTATATTAACGCACAAAAAAAAGAAGCACAATTATAGTTTTCTGGAGCCTTCCGACTAAAAAATCAAATATTGCTCTGCCATAACGCATAAAAACCAAAATTATGATGCACTGGAGTTTTTTGCTTAGAAATTATAGAGGAATCATTAAATTTCCAAAAATAGTATGAGAAATACCTTAAACAGTGTGGTAGTGCAGTTAATTTTCATTCGCTGAACTGAGTTTGGTGCTGAATTTACTGCTATTGAATGAGAGATATGAATTAACGTTTGAGGTTTGCTTGAGGTACCAACACGGACGTGGATGCTACATTTTTTATGATACCTAATGATATATATATTCAGTCTTTCGTGTTAACTGTAGGCTAATCGAAACTGTGATTTTCAAAGTAATGCACATATATTAATTAATCTGTTAGATCGACCGCGATGGCTAGTGCATGTGACTATCGTCCATACAATCATGAGTTCGAGTGCCGATACATTTACCAATCTTTCTTTCAGCGATAGACGTCGCATTGTGTTTGGGAACACTTCGAGTAGTCGAGCAATCGACTTGAAATATTCTTGTAAAAGCTTCTCGTACAAATGAGGGGATATACACAAAAACATCTAATTGACATCATCCAAAGATTTCAGAATAAAATATAAAATAAAACTGGCCACCGATGAAATGAGACTCCACGACGTAGCTCAAAGAAACAGAGTTGACAATTTCAATAACATGGAGGTACCGCCCCTCTTGGATACTAACGAAATGCTCAGAAGGGTTAACAGATTTAAACCCTATGACTTGATTGGAAGTTTTAAACAAAATGAAAGTGCTTGATTTGCACTTCTAGTCTGTATTCTAATCATAACGATAGTAATCAATTAAATGGAAACTGCTTGTTAATTCAACTAATAAGAGTACTAAAACTCAATAAAAAAATCCGAGATTCACTTTAACCTTTCCCAAAGTTCCTCTCAACCATATTTCTTATTTTCTATAGTATTTTCTGAAACACACCTTGTTATGATACTTTATTTAAACCGCACATTAACCACTTTATGCATACAAAGAAAGAAGGCCTTTTCGAAACATTGTTATCATCCTCACATTGCACCCAGGACTAGTCAAAATACAATCTCAAAATATAAAGTTTGTTCCCAGGTCTATTTTGAAATTCCGCAAAGTAATCAAAAAACTAACTATAGCCTTGCTACATAATTGGCAAATGATGAATAAAATGGTTAAAATTGCCCAATGAAAATGGGCCCAATTTCGACCTTAATTTGTTTAAGTCAAAACGCAATAACAAACATGGTGTACACTCCATCGTATAATAATATGCATACTGAAAAAAGTTCGTAGTTGCCTGATTGACGAAATCCGTAGTTGATTTCCAATAAATTAAATGTTCTAATTACTGTCAATCACTTTATTAGTTGCAATCAATCTTTTTATTTGTGGGATTGTAAACAAACCTTATTGTTGTTTTGGAATTGACATGATGGTCAAACATCAAATAATTTCAAATGCTTATTTATTTTTTCGAATTTAAAGTAAGCTTAATAGTTTAAGCTAGCTTAAATTCCAAGATTAAGTATCGCAGAAGACATCCTTTATATGAAGAAGGGCCTCAGAAGACATTTTTCGTACGAAGGAACGCCTTAAAAAAAAGAAATCATATCATGTGAATCATATGAAAAATTCCTTTCTTGATATTAAAATTTTTTCAGGTGATTCCTTTGTACATGAAACGTCTTTCAAGACCCGTTTGTACATGGAAAATGTTTTTCATGGTAGTTTTATAGAAAATATCTTCCATGACAGTTTTATATTTTAAAACTATCAGATATTTCGAAATTAGGTTTTGATGTAGAAAATAAGTAAGTAGGACGATGCCTTAATATTATTGAAGGTGAAAATTACATTATATTTATCTATTTAGTAAATAGGAGTTTTAAATAATTTGTTGCTATTTTTTTCAATAGTTGTAATATATAAAAACAAAACAGGGATATTGATTATTGGTGAAAATGCGGGGAACTAGGAAACTTTTAGGTTTCCTGCAGCGAAAGGTGGCTTTTGGTTTACAATTGTGTGAAATTTGTGATGTTTCTCACAAATTATCTACCGAGGGTAGTAATATAAAGGAACAGAAAACACCAAGAATTAGAAGGATGGAATTGAAAAATATCTTTTCTTTATTTGAATTTAAATAGTTTATGCGGAAGCTTGTCAATTTGAACTCATTTGAACTCACAGTAACAAGTGAAGTTTGGTTTTAGATTTTGGTAATGGCAAAGCGACGAAGAGAGTATATAAGACCGATCGTAGCCATCTTTAGAACAATCGGTAACCACTTTTAAAGTTTGAGTTGATTTGTGAATTACGTGGCCAAGCCATGAATTTTCACCGATTAAACATTAGGGTGGCCAGGCGGATACCAAACTAGGTTGGACATAAAAAATGATCGAAAATGCCGTAGTATATTTCGGCATCAACATTACCGCTGCTATGAATGAACAATAACGGATCACGATATTCTGAAGTTACATTCCAACTGACAGATACGGGAGGCGCATCAGGAAATTCATGCCGTAGGAATGTATAGCTCGAATTATGACTTTAATCTAGCTGTAAAAAGAATAAAAAATGAAATCGGTAGTACATATGATAGGAAATTCAGTTTATTAATTCAAAATTTTTCTTTTTAACGATGAACGGTATGAATATGACATAAAGTTTACGTGGAACATGAGCCGTAGATCACCCATCCGAAGATAGTGGCCTGTGTGGTTGGTAGCCCCAGTCTGGTGTACTGCCCTTCGGTGATGACCTTGGGATAAGCGTCTACACCAATGATGATATCTATCGGGGCAGACTCATAGAATTTAGGATGCGCAAAGAAAAGATGCGGGAAGTTTCAGTTGTAACCCTCTGGTAGTGACTCTGCCGGCGTATGCATTGTAATCCGATTGTCCACTCGAAATGTCGCTTCACCCTCGACGCTTGACTCAAAACGAGACCGAAATGTGAGTGGGCAAATCGTTTCGTCCTTCAGAGTTAGCGTGGTCAACTTTAACTGTGTGACTAATTTGAGTGAAATTCGAGTCACCGGAGACCCGGAGTCGAGGAGGCATCATGCCACTGCCTTCACCGATGTGCCCTCAAGTTTAACCAGGACGGTCGGTAACAAGATAACGTTGTTCTGATTAATCAGCGTAGAATGCGGTGCTGATTTCGATCTGGATGGTGCGGGACTAGTGGGCTTAATCTTCTGAAGATTTCGATTTCTGCGCCGTTTCCAACTTTGGTGAAGAGGACCGCGATCGCGAACAAAGACGCTTGGATGGAAGCCGGTTACGCTGCTTCGAGTCGGAGTGCAACGGCGGGTGATGGAATTTACTAAAGCATTTACACCCGTGATCACTGAAGCAGGTACCATGCGAATGATCGTGCGTCAAATAATTAATACAATACTTATGCCTTCCCTCTCTACCTGATCCTGTAATTAAGCAGGCAAAGGGTATGATGCTTGCGAAGAAAAACAAAGTAGTGTGGCCTTGTGCCAGGCGCCTTAGGAATAGGTGGATTATGTCTTGGGATTCACCTATAATATGATTCAAACTGATCTTGGAACTCGTTTTTCGAAAACCAAGTAAAGGGGAGATTCATAGTTAAACAAGACACATCCTGGCAACAGGTGCGACATAGAGAAGCCGTCGGGAGGTATCAGAAGATTTATCTTTTCCGTAAATATAGTTGTATGACCAGAGAGATCTGGTTAATGAACTATGATAGGAGCATGGTATACTTGCTTTTTGCTGTGTTGATATTCTCTCCTCGGACATTGAAAATCTATGCCGTATTATTATGGATTACTAGTTCCATGCGAGGTATGATAAAGCAAAACTGGAGTAGCTTGTCTGCGAAACCCAGACCAGAGGGTTCTTCTCTTCTGGTAGCACGGGTGACCAGGAGCCCAAGGAACATTTTTCCTTGCTGGTCAGTTGGTGTTGGACCCCTGGTGGGAGATCGTGCTGACTGTGGTTGCCCGAACAAGTGTTTTCAGTGCTTTTGCGTTGCTCATGTGTCAGTGAGGGAACGCATTAGCTTGGAGAACACTGTTCATATCTATCCGAGGTTTTCCTAGATACCTCAACTCCTACCCGGGAGGTAGTTCACTTCATACCAAGTGGGCTACAAAGGTACTTTGGACGAGTGAGGGAGTAGGACCTGAGGAAGTTTTTCCAAGGGACCTACTTCCAATCTCTGGCAGTCTAGCTAATCCTTCGGGATTAGTGTGAGTACCCCAAAGGGGCGCTTGCCGTCGCTAGAAGAAAGAAAGAACACATAACCAAGAAAGAAAATCATATGATTAGAAAACGGCACCATGTGTGGTGGCACACCATGGGTAAGGCTTTCACAGCGAGACTCATGTAAAACCTTCACATAATGTTAAATACTTATGCCTTCGGAAAGCTTCCATTCGATCAGTCCTGTCCATGTTTAAGAATTCCTTACATGATCGAAGTGGATGAGATTTCCGGAAGAGCCGGCATATAAGAACGAAAAATGGAAAGTATGGAATTTGGAAGATTAGTGGTCGGGCGAAAGAACGACTAGTTTGGTGATAGGTCTTGTGATGGTAGCCCAGGAATTTTATGGAACATTGTCGTCTGCGACTACGACTAACGTGTTTTCTTCCCAATTATCCTCGAAAGATTGCCATTTGACACGTTTTTGCAATTCACGCAAGTACTCATTTTTCCATCGAGTACAAAAACTCTGGTGGATAACCTTGAGTCTCTGCCATTTATAGAGAATTGAAGCTGGACGTTTTTTAATAATCGAAAGTGGTCTGTTGAAGTGTCCAATTAGAAAATGTCCTGGTGTCAGGACCGAAAAAGAAAAAGGTTCATGAGACATTGGATCCGAATTTAGGCAAGCTTCAATTCTCGTCAGAAAAGTAGAAAACTCCTCGAACGAGAATTTGAAGGAGCCAGCGAACTTTCGGAAGTGGGACTTAAAGTTTTTCTCACTCGCTTCCCATAGCCCACCCATATGGGAGGTTCCTGGAAGAACAAAGTGCCAGATAAAGTTTTGAATGGAATAGTTGGCTGTCACAGTGGCGTGCGAAGTCCGAAGAAATTCTCTCGCTAGGATTTTAGATGCCTCAACGAAGGTCGCACCATTATCGGGATATAAATGCAAGGGGCATTCCCTACGGGAGACTAAGCGATTGAATGATGCCAGGAATGTGGGAGTGGACAAATTGGAAGTCGCTTCAAGATGTGTTGCTTCGATCGCAAAACACACAAAAACTCAGACATAGCCTTTCGTTATACGACAGGCTCGTTCGCTGTAGCTTTTGATGTCAAAAGGACCAGCGAAGTCTAAGCCTGTACGAACAAACGGTCGCGAGAAGGTCACTCTCCCAGGAGGAAGAGCTGTTTGTGACAACGCGTTTTGTAGAGAATACAAGGCTTGCATTTGCTATCTTCATCTATCATCTATCTATCTATCTTTATCAAGTTGTTAACCTTCGAAACCCACGAATTATGCCGCCATAATCCAGAAATGAACCTAGATTCAAAAGCGAACTAGTGGAAGATATAGAACTCTTGGAACCTTTGGCCTTTTGACACATTCTAATTAATCATCCCTGATTATAGATAGTTCTGAACTAGTGATAAAAGTAGATTCTTTGTAGAAATTCGAACGGAATTTCGGATGAGTGCGATAGAAGAATCGATACACAAGTCGTTCAAGAATGTCCTCAAATTTCCGGAAATAGGAAAAATTAGTTTTTACTCCTTTATGCTCCAAGTCCGTCTCTGAAATAAGAGATCGATTGGAATTCAGCCAACAATCAGTCGATTTACAGAGCAATGAGGATCCGGGCCACCACAAATCGTTGGCTACTATATCT
Organism: Philornis downsi; assembly: GCA_019455685.1. NCBI lineage: Eukaryota > Metazoa > Arthropoda > Insecta > Diptera > Muscidae > Philornis > Philornis downsi. The sequence continues at coordinate 3,149,183 of JAHXMU010000251.1, forward strand.
TGAGGAAAGAGTCTGCAACTATCAAGATCAGCAGGATTGGTGTCCGAAGTTACGTGGCAATATTTTTAAGGGTCAGAAATCTGAACGATTTGTGAAACTCTGTAGGCAACGAAGGTCATCCAACAGCAAGGAGGTTTAGAAAGTCAGGAGAGGTCAGTGGTAGAATCTGTCTAGCAGAATATGGAATACTTTAGAACATTAAACATCGGAAGTAAGCTATCTATTATTTTTGCTAAAAGGACAGCCGCGCTCAGTTCTAACTTCGGAATGGACCATGTTTTCACAGGGGCTACCTTGGTCTTTGAATAGACCAGGTGAGTGAAAATGGAAGTACCTCTAGCTATTCGTATATATAAAGCGGCTATGTATGCCTTCTCCGAACCATCACAGAATCCGTGGAACTGAACATCAGAGTCTGGACTATAGTCGATCCATTTCGGAATCTGAATCTGATCGATACTCGCATAAGTGGATTGGAACAACTTCCATTGAGAAAGACTGCTAGGAGTTAGAACCTCATCCCAACCCGTGCCCTCAGACCATATTCTCTGTATCAAATTTTCGCAACAACTATACATAACGAAAGCCAACCCTCGGGATCGAATAGGGAAAGAACTTCCCTTTTAGTATTTGAGGAAGAGACTGGAAAGAGCTTTGTAATGAAATAAAAGTTATCAGAACGAGTATTTCAACGAATCTGTAGCGTTTTTGTAGTGCTCCTCTCATCGAAGTCTAGAAAATCTTCGCACAACAAATGATCGGATGGAAGATCCGCCAAGATATCCTTTGCATTTGCCGTCCACTTTCTCAAGGAAAAACCAGCCGATTCAAGAGTAGAATTTAGCTCATTTTTTGCTTTAAAAGCCATAAGAATGGAATGAGCACCAGCCAGGGTATCATCCACATACATATAACTGCGAAGAATATTGCTCGCAATCGGATGGCTGGCTTGCACATCACCAGCTATTTGGAGGAGCGTACGAACAGCTAATACGGACCACAGTTGACCCAAAAAGTCACTGTCTTCAATTCGAAGTTTCGAACATGTTCATCTAGATTCTTTCGGAATAAAATTCTTTGGAAAGGAGTATGTTCCGAATAGATTAATACATCTTTTGGATGTCGGCATTGAATATGAACCTGAAGAATCTCCATCCAAGAATCAGAAGAGTTAAGTCACTTTGCAGCACCGGACCAGTATGCAAAATGTCGTTGAGACTTAACCCATTGGAGGATTCAGAAGAAGCGTTGAAGACCACGCGAATCCTCGTGGTTGTGCTCTCTTTACCTAAAGAGATTCCGGAGAAATTCAAAACTATGTTGGGGGCAGTAAAAAGGGGACGAAGGGAAATTGGGCCCGGTAAGATCCATTCGAAAATGGTTTCTTGGGCAATTAATGAACGCTTTACACCAGATAGCATAATAAAGGGTATGAAATTAACTGCAATGAGAATATCTACCTGAGAACTCTTGTAAAAATGCGGATCGACCAACAGGCCAACTGAAATCTCTAGACCCTCATAAAATCTAGAGCCAAGAACCAATGTGCATTCCTTTTGGACGGTAGCGGAAATTGAATGGTTCAGGCCGGAAATGCGAGCGCTAGTGCATTTGAATGGAAGTTTCAGAACATTGAGCAGCCTAAAATTAAAATCCCTTCAGAACCAGAATCGAGGAGTGCGCAAGCCTGATAAGTAACTCCTAAATGCAATATTTTTACCTATGCCGTCCCGAGTGAGACACCCCGAGAATTGGTTTAAAAGCAAGTTTGAACAATTCCAGTTCTCGAACTAGTGGACTGTATTGAATTTGAAGAAAATGGAATGGAATTAGGATTCAAACTATAACTGATGCTTGAGTCAGCTGACGGATTAGCAGAATTGTTAGAATTGCTTGAGCCTTTATGCAGCAAAGTATTATGCCGCTTGTTGCACTCAAACCCATTATTTTTGCTTGAACAAATCTTTACCGCGTGGGATTTGGAAAAACAGTTTAAATAAAGTTCCTCGTTTTTAATTTCCGAAAGTCGCTGAATTAGGCAGACCTCGAATTTCTGACACCGATGTCCGATGTCGATTTGTCTTTAGGGACTCAAGAGCTGGCCATTTCGGAATTGAAGTTTTTTCAGCTAAACTTTGTTCACACAGAGTTATTGTTGAATCCGGAAGGCGATTGGAGCACAAGAATATCCCCCATTGAAGAATAGCCGGAACGTATTTCTGAAGATTCACATTTTTGAGAAAGACTGATTGGAGGCGGTAAAGGTTCCAGAAGAACTGATTGGCTCTTGAAATCTTTGCAAAGATGAGCCAATTGCAGTACGTTACACACGTACTTTTGTACTTGGCGCTCAAAGTCTCAAGCTCTGAGGCCTTACATCCGTGCCCATCCCCTGCGTCGTCGCCTTGACTCTTACTGTTATCTTCCTTTTCATTGTCCCAATCATGAAGATGTCTGCCAAATACCGTCTTGATTGCGGACCATGTCGACTATATGAATTTCTACTAAAAGAGCAGAGCATAGAGGAACTCAATTTGCACTGATGTCCGCATCGAACTCTACAAGACGATCGGCTAAACGCATGAATGAATCAAGTGATATTATAAATTCATACCAATAATCAATCGAAAAATTCCAAAAATTTGAATTGAAAAAATAATAATTTGGGAAAATTAGTGCGTATACTTTTATTCTCCAGACGGATGAATGCGGTGGATGGATAGGTGTATCGATAGATGGATGACTATTTGTGTGGATGGATGTCTGTACTGATGGATGATTGTGTAGAATGATGGATGGTTGAAAAACTTCCAGAAATCTCACAGCAAATTTACCAAAAGGATCCGGTTCGATAAGGACCATGAAAATGTGGGGAACTAGGGAACTTTTAGGTTTCCTGCAGCGAAAGGTGACTTTTGGTTTACAATTGAGTGAGCCACAAATATCACAAAAAGAAATTTGTGATATTTCTCACAAATTATATACCGAGGATAGAAGTATAACGAAATAGAAAACACCAAGTATTAGAAGGATGGAATTGAACAATATCTTTCCTTTATTTGAAATTAAATAATTTGCGCGGAAGCTTATCAGTGTGAACTAGCTCGCTTGAAGTCACAGTAATAAGTGAAGTTTAAATTTTGGAAATGACAAAGCGACGAAGAGAGTATATAAGACCGATCGTGGCCATCTTTAGAACAATCGGTAACATACACCACTCAAACATTTAAAGTTTGAGTTGGTGTGTGAATTGTGAATTACGCGGTCAAACCATGAATTTTCGGCGAATTAATATTAGGGTGGCCAGGCGGATACCAAACTAGGATGAATATAAAAAATTATCGAAAATGCGGTAGTATATTCTAGCATCAACAATTAGTTACTACTAAGTGGATAAGATTTTTATCATCATATTTAATCAAAAATGTATTTACATAAATCTTTAATGAATAATAACTGCTAAATAGGTTTGTAAATATGTTTATAAGTATGTCCGTTTTTTACGCTCACGCCTCCATTCATTCATTTTCCCTCCCTCTACTGTGTTTGCTTAAGCATTAAAAATTATTTTGGGAACAATTAATCTTAGACGTCAATCTTGATTTTTAACATCACTTATAATCCAACTTTTTAATTAAGAAGAACCTCAAGCATTGAGTTCGTCTTGGAAAATGGGGGTGGGTCGAATGCAAAAATAGCGTTTATTGAATAATTTCTGGCTGTAGGTTTCATACCATTAGAGATGGAAGGACGTGGGATGGTTCATTATTCAGTCCAAGTATTCTTTAAATATATTTCCGGTGAAGATGTTCTACACGAAAGCCATCTAAAGGACAGAAAGTAGCGGAAAATGTTATTTAGCATACCATTTACCAAATTTTGCTGGCTGCCAATTTTCGATGACAAAACAGATATGAATGGTTTCATCGAAGAGCCAGGAGTGGTGGGCATTCGATGTTATCATTACTACGATAGAAAGATACATATAATATTTTGTTAATAAACATTTTCAGAAGTCCGTCCACAAGTCCGTTACTCCAGGTAGTGAATGAGGGATACGTTTTACATTCGTCATATCCTCATCCGGACACCTAGAAGAAATATGAATTATCTTTTGACCAAATGTGTTACAGGACTTTTTAAGTTGATTGAAAGACGCTTGGCAGACCGACTGCCTGGCAGACACTTTAATAGCCATATCTCCTTATGAAACTTCTTAAAACTGTATCGACCTACACCTCCTGACATCTCCCATGCAAATTAACCGATTTTTCCTGGCATACAGCAGTCTATGTTTTTGCCCACTGCACTGGCTTGTAATGTGTGGCAGAATTTGGTAAAATCGAGCGATTAGAACCTTCCCTTCTGATAACTTCCATTACTTAAATGGGAATTTAACCCATACATTAGGCTAGGTTAGGTTCATAGGATCTATTCAGTCACACTAAATTTTGTTAAATTGATTTAAATTTGTCCTTTTGCCAAAATTGAGTCTCAGAATTATAAATCCCATACAAATTGGAAAAAAAACTTTCATATACTTGCATAAATAAGAACAAACTATTTTTTTCAGATAGCCCTGCCACTCTATATGTTCTTGAATTTTTTTGCACCTTCACCAGAAAGAATAAAGATAAATTTGATTTAATGCGGCCAAATTTTATAACAGCCAGAAGAAAGCCAGCCAAGAATCCAAGTACTAAATTCCTTTTGATCAAATGTGTTTCATGACAATCTAAGTCGATTGAGCGATGTCAGCTTGCCTGTCTTTATGAAATTGCTAAAAACTTGCCACATTCTAACATTTTACCAGATTGCAGTCGAGGATTATAAGTGGACTACATCGACCATTTGATACCTCCAATACAAATTGACCGATATTTCGAAATTCATTTTTTTTTCTCCGCAACGTCTAATTCCCAACCTGCAGTATCCTGCATCCCAATGTTTGGTAAACTGTGAGGCAAATCGACCGATTCACTACGCTCATTCTGGTACCTCCCATACAAACGACCCATTTCTCTAGTTCATATCTTTTATACGGTTGCTCTAAATTGAGTCAAATTTGGTACTCATTAAGCTTCGGCTAAAGTATGGTATGAACAAGAAAATAGACAACACCTTTAGTATACATTAGCAGATTTTTCAAAATTTAAGTTTTCGTTCTCTAATTAATAGTTTGCAACAACCTAGATTTTCTATCTACTATAGTGGTTTGTAATGCTTGATAAAACCTTTTAGTACCTATCATGCAAATGATAGTTTTAACCCGTATACTCTTAGCTTCACACCTTTTAAGATGTTGCACTGAATTCAGTCTAATTTAACATACATTGTGCACTTGATAAACTTAGTTCTGATAATGCAAATGGGCGCCGTAAACTGTGCTAACCTAAATTGGGCCGCATTATTGCATTTCAATGTTTGGTAAATTAAAAAAAAAAAAACAATCGATCAGACAGCCTCACCAAATTCATGTCTTTCATTGAATTTTACTAAATAACAATAATTTTACACCCATCGTCTCAGAATTAGAGAATTATAGAGGAAATATTGTCCATAATTTTTGCATTTTGTTAATTGGATGCTGTAGCCTAGATTTTTGTGCGTTGCGTTAATTTGTAAGCTACGTAAAAATTATAGAAAATCGACCTGGTAACTACGGCCCTGCCGTACCTACCGTACAAATGATCGATTTAACACGTATTCTCTTAGCAAATGAACAGAATACCGTTAAATTTGACTCACATCTACATTTGGTAAACTACGTTTCTGGGGATGAAAATGGACGGAACTGTCACAGTCCTTCTAGTATTCCCCAAATTAATTGTTTCCCCTGTAATTTCTGCTTAGTTGGCTGCAATAGTCTAAGTTTTTTTCATTTCTTCATCCCCATTTATAATTCTGTATGAAGCTTGGAGAACTCGACTGAGTAATCATGCCTTTTCTGGTGCTTTCCACACAAATAACCGATTTAATCTATATATATTTAGCTTCATATCATTATTTCTTTGTTAATTCTCAGACAGCAGTTAGTTAAATGTTTGTCATTATTATTACATTATACATATAATTTGAAAAAATCGACGATTACATAATTTAAACGTCTTTGTCCTAAATTCCAAAATAAATAGTGTACTTAGTTCTTTGAATGAAAATGGACGGTATTGTCATACCGCTTGGAGTTCCACACACACAATTTGGCTGCTTTAGCAAAGATCAGGTCATAATATTTTTTGATAAGAAGTGAGCGATCGATCTGCACAGGTCTCTTCTGGCAACCATCATATTTGCGCACCAACGTAAAATGACGGTGTCAGAAGGTATATGTAAGTCAGTTCACCTGACTGAATTTTCTTTCTTTCGAAACAAGTTATGCTTCTTTAATATGCAATAGTTATAGACTTGGAATAAATAATACCAATATTTTCGGTACTGAAAGTTTGGATTTAGTATTGAAAATATTGGTCGATAACTATTGAATGTTAAAATGATTATTTGAGATGCTTGGTACAAGAGACTATTTCCTGCATGATCGCGGGTTCAACCCAGCCACCTATCATTGTCTAAGCAGCGGTGACTTCGATGTGCCTGACAAACATTTCCTGTAGTTGAGTTATCGACAAGTTTGGTAAATGCTTCCCAACTATGCCGTCCGTAATCGTCGTTAAACTATAGGTCCCGTTGAATGAGTCTAGAAATAGAATGCGTATAAGCTCACTGAATGTAATAAACTCTCCCATATTTCATCCATGCGATGCATGCGAATTTGTTTTTTTTTTTGTTGTTAATGATTTGGATTGATCTGTAGATCGCACTACGGGCAAATTAACTTAATTTAATTTCCCATTTTGTCCAGAATATCAACCGGGAATTTTCTAAATCCAAAACATGTTAATACATTTTGGAAAACTGAATGTTATGATCGGTAGTCCGTGAAGATAATGTAACAGCTCTTAAATATTCTTTTTAATAGAATACCATTCTGATACAAGCATTTATGAGAAGATTATTTTGCTTAAAATACAATACAAAACAATATTTCAAATATATTGTATGATATACTATTTAAGAAGCAATCGAAAAATTGTACATTTTTGGTCAAAAAAAAAAAAAAAAAATGGAAAGAACACATTGATTTGCTCTATTTTCCCTACAAACTCATAAGACTTGTGTGTGATGTATCATCTGATAAATAACACGTATCTGATGGGATGATGGGATTTAAATAGTCCGATAGAAAGTTCTATACCATTTACAACACTGGGGTATAATCTGCCAAAATAGCAGGCAATGCCAAGTTCTGAGAACATTCATAAAGATTTGTGGGATTTATGGTGCCGTTCAATCGACTTAAAAACATCATGAAACACATTAGGTCAAAATATATCTGGTAACTCTTGATAGATATGCTATATCTATATCTATATGCTGTATGCTATTATAAAATAATATACATCTTTATTTGTTCGGGAGAAAGTATAAAATTATTGTGTTAATGTGTATTTCGAAACACGGGGCCGATCTTGTCGATTTCGAATTTAATCTATCGAGGACGGTAGCTTTATGCCAAATTTCAGTTTCTAGTAGATCGATATAGATTTTTCCGATAGTCAAGAATATATATTTCAAGGGAAATACCAACATTTATATAAGATAAAGCTTATACTATACTATGGTGCTCTGGGAAGTATGCTAATTTTTGCAAGGTTTAGAATTCTAAATTCGTAGAGATTTTTCTGAAATTCCTTGAAATTTTTCAGTTATTATAATAAAGATTCGATATTCTAAACAAACTTCTAAGAAACTACTTTATAATGTCAAGCTTTTTGTAGACGCTGTGGAAAAATGACGTAAGCGGAAGTTTTAATTTTTCATTGTTTCCTTCTGAAATGAACACCGAATTTTACCTCTTGATACTTCAAAGGCGAGACCCACTAGTTGTTGAAAATCCAAATATGACAAATCCAGCTGTGTGCAATAAAATAATAACTTTTATTTCTAAGCAAATTAAAAAATATATAACTTTGATACTACAGGCTTGAAAATGAAACAAAAAACTATTTTTAACAGTAAGGAAATGGAAGCTGCTTGTATAGATAAATGTGTGATATGTTTCAATTTTCTTCAGCTGTACAAATTGTTTAACTTAAAATGAGGTCTTTACATATTTTGGCAGCATTATAAGTATCATGTTTGAAAAAAGATAGGCGAACCATGCTCGATGACAATGGAACACCGATTTTCACCACCTGCTAATCTTTAATATCATCCATTTTGAGAACAAAAACTTTTGATTGATTATAGTAATATCCAATTAATTGAAATAATTTTTAGAAAAGATCCGCATTTAGTCCCAGACAATGTAGGTTGACGGCAGTTTATTTCTTAATTTGTTTACCAGTCAAAATTCAAGTGTTCAAGTTTCTTGAATTAGTTGAATGCTTGAAACTTCCTCTTTGTTTCCGTTAGTCAGCGTCGTTGTATCTGTGGGATGTACTTGTAAGTTGTTGTCTTAATGTCAATACAATCGTAAGCATTATTTCCTAAAATGTCCTTGAGGACTATTGGCTGCACTTATACGCTTTCTTCATTTCGTAGTGGTTGGCATTGTAGGACCGTTTCAAAAAGCAATCGACAAGTGAAACAAAACACTTGAGTGCATTTTGCATAGGAAACCAATTTATTTTATTGCCACTGGTTTTATTGTATTATATTTCGCTTCTCCTGCTCTTCTTCCTACCACATTTTGATTGCAGTTCGCTTCAACAAGATTTCTTAGTGTTTGTGAGTCCTTAAGTGTAAATTTGTAGTCGAGACCTTCAGAAGGCGCAGAAGTCGCTGTGTTAGTGGACGCAACATGAGCGGGTGGAAATGCAACAACTTCGAGTATTGCTTGCATTTTTTGCTTTTATTTCCATTTTTTCGTCCGATGGCCACAGAGATGTCGTTCCCTCTTCTTGGCCTGGGATTGGTGTCGTTGAGTGTAAATTGAAGCGATAATTGTGATTTTAGGCTACGAATAGTTATTGGTTGCACTTTAAACACTCAGCATTTGGTGTTCATTATTTAAAAAGCAAAACGCAAAGTTAAATGAACACGTAGAATCAATTCGCAATGGTTTCGTAGACACCCGTCCTAGGGCTGATGTATTTGTACTGTAGTATCGAATGTGTTATCCAAATGTACCAAATTTAGGAACAATCTTAAAACAGAAAAATTCAGTTCATAAAGTTTTTGAATGACTTCTGCGGTCAAGAATGCAACGGAAACAATCATTTTCGTACAAAACTCCTCGTAAAAAATTCAGTGTCATTATGCTTGATTCGAATGCGCTGAAAGAAAAGTGTGTAGCGAGAAAGATGTTTGATGATTTTTTTGGTAAAACACAGTACTTTTAAATTTCCAAATGATAAATTAGAAAAGAATTCCCAGTGAAATAAAGTTGAAGTCATTCAAAATTAATCAAATTTTTGTTTCTAAAAATGCAATCATATTTATCGTTTCCAACGAATCAGTTCTGAATCATTTCCAAAACCCCTGTAGTGAAGTGCTTAAAGATATAGTTTCATTTTCATTTATGATTCTAAGTAATTAAAGCAAAATATGTTCAAATAATGTACTGCAAAAACAATTTTTTAAGAACGTATTTTTGGTAGTAGGTTCAAAGAACGTCTTTTTTAAGTAAAAAGTTTATTTACCCCCTTTATATTACTTGTAAAAACTAAAAACACTCAGAGACCAAATAAGCATATACATTTTTATGTCGCTAAGAACGTCCGTCCACAGTACTGCGGATTGCAGTCTATGATAGAGGATGTATAAAATCAGCCGTCCGTCGGGAAGGTGTACTACTTTGTTTTCCTCCCATTTTAGTAAACACAAGTCTTGACAGTTCATATTTGGCAGTCGTGAAGTAGAAACGTAGCAAATTTATTATGGAAAAATATTCGATAAGCCAACGTGTTTCAATCGTTAAAACATTTTTTCAAAATCAATCATCGATTACTGTGACAATGAGAAAGTTACGTGAAATTTTTGGGAGAAACAACGTGCCAATTATCGTGTAGTGAATGATTTCGAAGAAAGAGGGACTGTAGCTGATAGGGCCAAGCATGTACCATAACATACTGTAAAATCGGCTGAAAACATTACTACTGCTCAAGAAAGTTTTCAAAACAATCCATCAACCTCAATTCGACGCAGTGCTCAGAAGCTTGGTCTTCAAAGAACAACTTGGGCCACAATTTTGCGCAAGGGTTTGCATTTGTTTCCATTTAAGATTCAGTTGACACAACAGCTTCTTCCACAAGACCATTTACGCCGCCGTACATATGCCAATAGGATGTTACAGCTCGCCCATGACAACCCCGATTTTCATGAAAAAATTATAATGAGTGACGAGGCACATTTTCATTTGAATGGATATGTGAATAAACAGAATAGTCGGTTCTGGGCAATGGAAAACCCTCAAATTATTCATCAGTCACCATTCATTAAAAGTGACAGTCTGGTGTGCAATTTAGACAGGAGGAATCATTGGACCTAACTTCTTTGAAACTGAAAACGGCGTAACGGTGGGTAGTAACATCGTGATATGATTGAAAACTTCTTAGCACCACAACTGCTTACTTTGGGCTTAATTAAAATGTGGTATCAACAAGATGGTGCCACATCGCATACAGACAGGATTACAATGGAATTACTGCGAGACCTCCTTCCACAATAAGTTATTTCAGAAAATGGTGATGTTGATTGACCTCCACGGTCACCTGGTTTGACTGCTACGGACTTCTTTTTGTGGGGATATCTGAAAAGCAAGGTTTATGCAAACAAACAAGAAATGCTTGAGCAACTTAAACAAAATATTAATGATAAAATTAATGAAATACATCGTGAAATGTGTAAGAATATAATGAAAAATATGCTCAAAAGGGCTCGGATTTGTGAGGCTAACAGGGGACATTCATCTGACATTGTATTCTATACATAATTGCCGACATTAAATAAAACATTTATCAATATAAGATCCATTCTCTTTCATTTAATCAAAAATTATAAACAAAGTAGTATACCTTTCCGACGGACACCCTGTACAATAAAAAATCAATTCTTTGAGTAATGAAAATTTTATTATTTATTACATTATTTATTATTTATTATTCTTATATTTATTACAACTACGTCACTCGTGAATCTAAACGGAATAAACATCATAAAATAGTGGTGAATTTTTTCACTCGTACACATATGTTATCATAGAAAACCAAAGTACTGTAAACGAACACATACAGTTTTTACTTTATAGGAGGGCTTACAAAGCGTAAAGTCCACTCATATAAATACAAAATGTTTAATACAACTGTGTAAGTTGGTCACTACTGATCTAGATGTATCGATAATGGGTGTCAAAACAACATAGTCAATACAAAACCTCGAAACCTTTTTTGGAGGAAATATAACAGTGATACGCAATCGCTTTGATTTAAAAAAGAATTGTTCAAATTGGTTAGCATTAAGACTATTTTTCCCCGAAAAATGTTTTGTTTCCATTTGGCGGAGTTTGAAATTATGATCTATTTCACTTGAAAATAACTGAGAAAATTTTCTGAGAAAATCTGCAAAAGTGAAAATTCTCTAAATGGCGGTTTTTTAATAACTTTACGCAATAAATTTGTCTGAGTAGAACATCTTAATTGTATACAAATGATTCTTTCATTGTACATCCTATTACTGTTAAAGCCGTTAGCTACTTTAAGTCTTATTCAGATATTGAAAATACTACTATTTCGATCTAACTAAGTGAATTGGCTGAAGGTACTGGTGCGAAACTATTAACATGGTCGAAGGTTTTTTCTTTATCTATGTTTATGCAAAATTTCCAGAACCGAACAAATTGGCAAAAACAATTCAACATATAGAAGCTAAAGAAATGTCTGAACAAGGAAGTGTAATTAAATAAAACTTCCAAAGAATAAGTTTTAATTTGAATAACACCAACGGTTTCATGCGACTGTTTCCTTTTATATCTGTCTGCATTTTAAGTTTTTTGTTTTGTTTTTTTTTTTTTTTTTTTTTCATTTGCAGTTTACTTTTTTCAAAGGTATTATCCGGTGCAAAACAGATTTTAAAAGTGGGCAATCCGAAAATATCGATTAAACACTCGTGCGAAATAGGTACGCCAACAAAATTTATAGTCACTGTTTCACTGGATTGCATGGACATATTTTACTTGAACTTATTTCTTTAGTTTTTATGTGTGAACATGAAAAGTTGTGCTGTTGTCATCTATTTAAAAAATATCAAGTCTGCGAATTACATACCGTAATCTTAGTTATGTTTTAGTCCAAGGATACAAAAAACAAAATTTAGAATATGGCCATAACTTTTTTTTGCGCATAATAAACAGCGAACAAGCCTCAATCCTACTTCAATATTTGGAATTTTCTTTAAAAAATTTGGTTTTAATCCATGCGCTTGTTGAATAACCGGTCTATACTCTATAAAATATTTGTACGAATCAAGTTAGCTCTATTTTTTGTTTAAGGTGAATTAAATATTTAGGTACAACTTTATAAAGCATATATTTTAACTTTCAAGGCGTCACGTTATTTCGTATATTTATTTCAGTCATCAAAAGTAAACGATCTCAGTGAATTTATAAGTGTGGCAAAAATTGGTCACCGTTATGTAATTCAATATTTCCATTTGAAAGGTTTCAGTCAAACCGATATTAAAGACCAACTAGATTTTACTCTGGGGGAGTCTGCTCCTTTGTTTACGACTGTAAAATATTGGGTAGCAGAGTTTAAATGAGGCTGCAGGCGCGTGAGCTAACTGAAATGATTTCAAAAAGTTTCATTTCAAAAAGTGCTGGCGATGTTTCACCGTAATAAACCCGAATTTTTACGTCGATTTATTTATAGGCGAAGACAGTTCTATCTGCAGGCAAGGTCATGGCGTCTGTTTTTTGGAATGAGAATGGGATTATATTTAATGGCTATCTTCAGAGAGGAAAACCCATTTACGGCGAATAGTATACTAATTAATTGCAGCAATTAGATAATGAAAAGGCAGTGTTGTTCCATCAAGGCGATGTTGCAGTTCACATATCCACAATTGCGATGGCCCAAATTAATGAATTAAAGTTCGAATTGCTTCATCACGCACCTTATTCGCCAGATACATATATGTATATCCCTCGGACTATTTTCTATTTTCAAACTTAAAGAAATCGCTCGATGGTAAAAAATTGGCCAACAATGGAGTCTACGGTTGATGGGTATTTTAAAGAGTGCAATGGACGTTTTCAGATTTTTTACAATTCTCTTTTCGTTTTATTATTTTTTTTTTCGCATTCATTACAATTCAGGGAAAGATGCAACATCTTACGTGTAAATGTTTTCTTATTGAAATATCTGGTAACCCTTGGTATTTTAAATCTTCTCTTTATAAATATGAGCTTAGCAGCTTGTTTATATAACGTAGCTTAGCAACATTTTCATTTCTTTTCAACTGTGTTTATAAGCTAAAAGTTTTTGTTGTGATTCTGGATAGTTTTTTTTCCTTGTGTTTTGATAAAATCATTTTTATTCTTATATTTATAAATAAATTTGTTAATATCGTGGTAAAATAATATTGCTATCATGGTTTGATTGGATATTAATGAAAATTTTATCATCGATTATATTTGGCTATGTTTAGTTGCCATTATTTGTTCCATTCCACATTCCCGCTTTGCAGACGATTAGTGGTGTTTGAATATAGGTTACCAGTTATTTACAAAAAAAAAAAAAGTAAAATGTCAACGCTCGCTTTATAATAGCACCGTTTTGAAAGAAGCATGGTGTGCCCTTTCTTTTCCATTTAACTTTTGATGACGCAGTGACCTGCATATTTGAAGGTGTATCGAGTGCGGTTACATACCAATTTATTAAATAAAATTTCAAGTGTGAAAACGGGTTATCATCTAAAATTGTGCAAAACAAAAATTGCAGGTAATGAAAGTCATAAGAATGATTTCCTTACGGTGGGAAGCGAGAGAAAATAATTTCCTAATTTTACACAATTTCACTCTTATTTTCATCATCAAACCACGGTGAGGCTTACTGCCCAAATTTCGTTCCTCATCAGACTTTGATGAAAGTGCTCGGCTGCGGAAACCTATTGAATCTGTTTTTGAGACTTTTCGTGGCATTAACTAATATTGGCTGGTAAGAACGTGGGTATATGGGTGTACGTGGCTCACTAATAATAGTCTCGAATATGTATTTTTTTGTACTATAGGTAGGTCTCTCTACTAATGTACGATAGCCAGCAATTATTTATTGAGGCAAAATCGACAACTAATTTAAAGCATTAGAATTTAATCCTAAACAGGTGAAGTTTTGGGAGCGGCTAGTAAAGATCAAGTTATGATCCGTACACACCGGATTGGCCATTTAATACTCGTTTTTGTTCTTCTTCACTTTCCACAAATCATAAAAAAACCACATAATAATCATTGCGCTGCTTCGGTGAGGAAGACTAACTGAAACCTTAATAAGAATGATCTGAAAATCAACGTTCGTGTAATATTTCTATGTATGTTAGTCGCCTGTCATTTTTTATTGTCCGATAAAAGGACACATTACTATAAATTTTTTTTTAACTATTTAATTTTAAATTCAATTGGTATATAATTATTTTCGTAATTTTATTACTAAATGAAAAGGGAAAAAAAGTAAAAACTTAAGGGAACCCCTAAATTGGTACTTCTCATACAAATAATAGAAGTATTTTTTTGTCTAACATATATATGCAAGATGCTTTCCAAAAGCAACGCTAACAACAACAATTCTCAACAGAAAACAACATCATTAAGATCGAGAGGCATCTGCGAAACAATGAGTGTTGGTGAGTGAAAATAGAAAAATAATAATATCATGCATACATAAATATAATACAACACAATTCACAATATCAACTTTAACAACAATATTTACCATAACAATTTTTATTTAAAACGCAAAAGGAACATTAACGAATCCATTAGTAATCCCTTACATCTGAATTTCGACAAGTGCATATTATTGATATTTCGCTCTGCATTCATTTTTTCCTTAATGTTCCTCTTGTTGCTTTTAATTTAAAAGGAATTTAATTTGTTTGAATTTTAAATTATATATTCTCTAATTGTTCATATTTATTCTACACTTTATCTATTTACGTTTACATTCACCATAACTTTAATTGATTTTGGAGTAACGCGTAGACACGAATCTATCTACACCCTATGATTAGGTAAATACATTTGCGAATTTGGAATGTAATAATTTAAAGAAAAAAAAAAAATTTTTAAAAGAGACAAGAGAACTCTTTTTGATAATTAAGTTAATCTAAATTAGTACGTAGTTGTTGCTTCTTTTCAAAAGGGTTTCTAAATTTAATTAACTCGTTTTGTCTCCTTTGCGTAATGGGACAGTAATGCCTGAAAACACTATAAATTTAATTCTTATTTCTTATTTAAATTTTACATGGGTTACTTTTAGATTTTGTTTGTTTTGTGCCACTGGAGCATTGGTAGGTGAGGGTATCGAGGCATCAGTCTCCAAGTACATCCCGGTGACTGAAAATAGTAAGTGAGAGGAGTGTCTGCTAATACCTTTTATTTTATCATTATCATTGACTAGATTTGGGGCTTTGATTTTATTTTTTTACTAGTCATCTCAAGTTTTTTTTCTAACTGTAACAAAAGGGAGTCTATAATAACTTTTATTTGTAATGGGAACAGGGATGTAGGAAGAAAGGGACAAGAACTCCCCATCCGGCTGCTTGCTAGCAATACAATGGCTCCCACAGTTCTTTTCGAACTTACATTTCTCAATGCACTTCAATCATTTTCTGGATAACAAGGCATTCGTAGAAAACTTGCATGCTTGCTACAAGGTACATTACATTACAAGAGTTTGACAGTTGTTACTATAAACAGGGTAAGAATCTATTGAATATCGCTAGAAAAAGTGTATCGAGCTAAAAACAGATTACGTTTAAAAATAAGGACAATTTTTGCCAACTTTTTGATGTCTTCTTTGTGAGGTCCGTTAGTTTTGGTACAGCTCGTATATACAAATTCACTTCCAAAATCATTTATCAAAAACAGGAGCAGGTGGTAAATACTTGGTGTAGAGTTCGGACTATAAGGTGGATAAATATTAACCTTCTAATCAAGCTCTCGCAAGTTACAATCGATGTGTGTGGCTTAGCGTTGTCTTAATGGAAAATAATTCCATCGATTTTGAGCGATTGCTTCATTTAAGTGGCCAACTGTTGACAGCATGGATCAGAATCAAGAATTTGACCGTAGGAGAGCAGCTCATAGTAGATCATTGTCTCCCAATCCCACCAAACAAACAACAAAAATTCCTTGACCGTCAATCCGTTCCAAAAATGAGTCGATTTCGTTTCTATTTTGGAAATGCGGTTTAGAAGGGTTTTTTTTTGCATTACCTCGTACGGCACTTACAATCTGAGTTTTCCATATCCGGTCTTATTTAAGTGGCTTGTGCAAAGCTTGACTTCTGGGCAATCGAAACAGTGCTTACATGACATCCAAAATTGAAGATTTTCATTTTCGGCAATTGGTCTTCCAGAGCGTGGGACATCTTTGACATCGAAATTACCGGGACAGAATCTTCGAAATCAAAATTCGGCATAATTAGCTATTACAGTATCAGGACTACAAACATTATTCACATTTTAAAATAACTCACATGTTCGCGGTGTTCATCTTTGGCAAGAGCTCAAATACTGTCTGAGTGAATACGAAACCTTATATTTCTAACGTCATCTGGCATAACCCAATTGCACTTATACTACGCGAAATACAGATTACTAAAATATTGAATTACTGTTACACCTTATATAATCCATCTACTTTGCCCTTTTTTTAATGAATTGTTGAAAAAAGGTTGAAAATTGTCATTTCGTCCACTGGTACCGATACATCGCCAGATAACTGTGCTGATCAGATACACCATTGTGATTTATCATGCATTAAATACTGACTTACCCCATTATTCCATTACAACTATGAATGTTTTACCACAATTTCTGCAGTTCGCAAAAAGCGTATATGGGTTAGGATAGATCTTTCCAGTATCTGTGCAATATCATCTGGAAACTGTCGCAGATAATTAGACTTGATTATTGTTTGTGATAGTAATTTTGGCATAATTACTATTTGATTTCATTATGAAAACATCTTCAATCTTAATCTGTTAAGACACGATATAACTAAAAATCTGATGCAGCAAATGTGTTTGTGATATTTAATTAAGCATAGGGCTTTATAAATGTGCAAATTCAATACAATACGAAAAAGCATTTGGAAACTATTCCTTGGATATCTGAAATAATTTTTGTGGAGCTCTGTTAGCTCTGAATCGAACATGCGATTTGCCACTCTTCGTAGAATTGTGCAAACTGGTTATGCAGAGGATGACCAGGAAAATCTTAATTTACCGAATGATGACTGCGTTTTTTTGTATTTGGTGTAGGCTTCTACAGTGATCATCAGATTGTGTTGAAGCTTTGGCTGGTAATTCCTGAAAAAAGCTTTGTGGTGACTGGAAAACACGTTCTACATCTGGATTTCCTGTTCAGTTTTTGAAGCCCAAATGAGAGAGAGACTGCAGGAGTTCTTCTGGAATTCCCTTTCTGTACCAAATATGTAGATTTTTGCACTAATATTGTGAACTGTTACAACCCCTACCTTATATGATATTCTAGCTTGAACAATTGGTATTGTCGATCTGATCAATAATTTAGGGTGATTTTTTAATCGTAGTTTTTTAAAAATCGAATAAAATACTCAAATTTGCATCATATATTTTAAATATTTTTTATTGGAATCGATAAATTGGTCTTTGCCATTTAATTTTTAAAGATAATTTCATGTAAATGTTGTCCGCGTCTCCGTCTCAAAATGTCCATTCGGAATGTTTTCGTCACTTTTTCGAGCATTTCGACCTGTATTCCACGAATAACGCGTGTTATGTTATCCTGTAAGGCTTCAATAGTGTTCGGCTTGTCCGCATAGACTAACGACTTGACATAACCCCACAAGAAGTAATCAAGAGGTGTTAAATCGCAAGATCTTGGGCGCCAAATCGAGAGATAAGCTGCTCACCTAAAACAGCGGGTTTTCATTGAGCCCATTCACCAAAAATTTGACATTGTGGTAGGTCATTCGGCTTCTTGCGTGAGTTGAATTTTATAGGCTTTCAAACCCTAATCGACGTGTCAAATTTGCATTGTGCTTGAGTAACACATGCTCAATTGCTGAGAACGGCGACGAACGGCTGCAATATTTTCTTCGGTACGCACTCTACGCAAGCGAGTCGATGGTTTTATGTCCAACAAAGTAAATTTGGTGCGAAATTTGGAGATAACAGCACGCATTGTGATTCAGCAGGTCGATTATGACGACCATAAAATGGTCGTATCAAACGATGCACATTTGTCACAGTGCACGAATTTTGATAATAAATTTCAACGATTTGCAATCGTTGCTCGTTTGTTAGTCTTTCCATGATAAAATGGCAGAGTTGTCTGCGCACTTTCCACTTTGAAAGATGACGTTTTGACGCCATTGACAACAAGTGCTGCCAACCTGAAAAACTTAAATCTTGAAAAATCACCCTATATATACATTTGTTTCATTTCCAATAATAATGTTGCCGAATAAGCAAGAGGCTTTAATTTATGGGTTTAAAAATAAAAATCTTTGAGGGACTTTTATCTTTAATCAAAACAAAAAATGAAATCTCAGACGTATTTGGGATGATTATTGAAATTGATGCAATTGAACGTAGGAATAGTTCAGAAGAGATCTTTTTTGCAACCGAAGGAGTTACGCGAAACTGAATACTTGTATAAAGGAAATTAACTGGTCACCATTGTCTAATATGGATCATTATGATCTTTTCGTCCAAGGATGCGAAAGGTCTTTGCAATACGGACGGTTATGTGGTTATGATGTTTCATCTTTTATTACTTTTCCTATTTTTATATAAGACCTTTCTCCGAAATGGTATATATAATTTGTAATATATAATATTTCCCTTGTATTTGCCTATGCAGAGTGCTTGGCAGAGTGTGAATTTGGTATCTCCCATACAAATGGCCCTTTTGGTCCATATATCTCACATGTTTGTACTAAATTTACTCAAATTCGATACATACAAATTGTCCGATTTTCCGAAATGCAGTCTTTTCTCTGTAATTTGCAATTGGTAGGCTGCAGTGGCCTACGTTCTTGTTGAATATATTGACTTACAATTTTCTATAAGCGCTGAAAAAAGTTATAAGGTAATCCTTCTGCTACCTCCATACATATTTTTCATTTCTTTGTAATTGTTCTACTGAATTCGTTGAAATTTGGCATGTTAAGCGTTTGGAGAAATAAGTCCTTGGAAAGAAAGCGCAGGGTATTGCCACACCCCTTCTGATACCTCCCATACAAACTAATCAATTTACGAAAATTAAATGTTTTCGCTGTAATCCCTAATTCGTAGACTGCAGTTACTTAAATTTTCGGTCGTTAAATTGCATTATACTGTTTTAAACCATCATTCGGATAACCACGTTGTCTCTGAAAGGCTTTTTCACACTACATGTTCTTACCCACATATTTCTAGATTAATGTCTTTTATTCAATTGCACTTAATTTATTACAATGCGTGCTAACATCACATATTTATCAAACTTAGCTGTGCTACCGTTGTCACCGACCGTGGGGCGTTCGTTAGTACACGGGACTATCGTCCCGTTCACTTGGTGCCACCGCATCACTATTTGAGCGGCATTCACCTCGATATGTCTGATGAATACTTTGAGTAGCAGAGTAATCGACAAGTCTTGAAAATGCTTCTCAAACTGCGACGTTCCGAATCGTCGATAATAAAATAGAATGCGTGTAAGGTGACTAAATGTGAGAAGCACTCCCATATCTCATTCATGGGATGCAAGTTAATTTGTTATTGTTTTGTTTAGTTGTGCGAGCAAATGATGAAACGTTATTATCAAACTGGGCCCTCTCGTGTCGTAACCGTGCGTTTCTTGCTCCCATTTTAAATGGTCGATGAAAGAGCGGGAACGTCAGTAAGCAAAATTGGCGGGTCTAGGTCGATGCTAATACAAACAAGGTCCACTACGCGGTGATGCGTTAGCAGAGAGTCACTGTTCGATGTGTATGTGATGACTCCATTATCTCGCCTTCAACGAAGAGCACTATTGATCGATGGTGATCAGTTTATTTCAGCCAAAAGTGGATGAAATAGGTGTGAACGACATGTAGTTCCAACAAAACAACCCTACGAACCACACAGCTGACTCCATAATAGACATTCTGTACACGACCCCCGAGGTCGTACAATTTAATGTTTTTAGACTTATTTTTTGGAATTTCCTTAAGTCGCAGATCTGTTCAAATAAGCCACAAAGCGCCTTCAGGATTTACACAATCCCTGCCATTGCTCAAATTCAGCCTACGCTAAGGCCATCGAACCTCTCAGATGCGCAAAGAAGCCGCAGCTGCCAGTTAAACGACGCCACATTTCACATATAATATCTTTGATATCTCACAAGCAAGTTGTTTTATTCAATTTCAATATCTGCCCGCTCTTATTGGAGAATCGTATATGTTGGAAAGATGTTAGGACACCATTAATAACGATTTTTCTAAATGCATCCCTCAAAACTCAACGGAATTTTAAGCATAGTGTTGTTGCTTGGAGTTCAAGGGAATCATCAGGGCTAAAAAAAAAAAATTTCGACTGTTTAGAGAATTTGAAAAATGTGGGTCAGCTTTTAATTTTCCTAAGTGCTCTACGATTTCATTTAATTAATAACAATTGCCAATTGTTAAATTCTATATGATTTTGTATGCACTAAACTGACGTACTCTGAAATTAGCTGCCGGCAAAATACCTGTTCCAAAGGTTCAAAATTAGCAACGACAACTTTCCCGTTTAAGCATTTATTTAATAGGCCAGAGAAAACAATATACACGAAAATTACAAAGATGTCAACTGGCCCCTCGAAGAAATTTTCTCAAATCTGTTATAAATCAGATTACTTTATTAATTGACACTCATATATCTATTGACTTGAACAACAAATGGAACAGTTTTCTTAAGACATTAACAGCTGGCAGCAAAAACTTCTGGAGAGTGTCCAAAGCTATCAGATGTAAGAAGTCAGCTGTTGAACCGCTGATAGTCGATGGTACTTTGGTGCATGACATCGAGAGAAAAACAAATGCTATAGCTGATATGTTTGAGTGTGCACATCGAATTTCGGATAGAATGAGTACATCAGCTGAGAGCAAAGTGGCTAAACATATTGAATGGTTAGATTCTGAAACTAGGAGGATCACTTTGCGCAAAGTTACATTGAGTTTGGGGGAAATTAATATAGTATTTAGTCATGGCTGACTAAAAATGCATATAGATTTTTTGTTCTAATTTTTTTGTCTTAAATGTGTTTTCTTAAATGTTGCGCATTAAACGAAAGTATTTGTCTGTGCAAAGTTAAGAAATGTAATATTATTTCCACAGTGAAACTTCGCGATTTAGGGTGGCAGCTAAAATTTATTAGTTGAATTTTGAACTTCACAAAATCTAATATTTAGCTGCTTGGTATTATAAAAAACTTGCTAAGTGGAACGTATTTCTACTTTAACGTCAACTTTATTAATCCTATCCAAAGTCCCTATATTTATAGTAAAATTACTTAATGGGTGCGATAAAGACATATTTACAGAATAATGTAGTTGTTATGGAATCGGTTCTTTACCTCGATCCAATGTAAAAAAAGAAAGCGACTGTAGCAATAGTTGTCAATAAAACAGTGTTTTCAAAACCTCCAGATCAAATGTAAAAAGTAGTACGTGCCACGTGTCTGCGTACTTAAACCGCTTTGAACATATGTACGAGAATAATGCATTTATGCAATTTTGATTGCGCTTTTTGATATTTCTTATCAGCGTTTTCGATTTAACAAAAAAAAAGTCAACTTTGCCATTTATTTAGGAGGTCACTAAATTCGATTTTCTCAGTTTCACAAGGTTGGTCTTTTTTGCCATATCCCGATTTAAGATGGTTATCTACAGATTTTATTACAGTCATTTTGCCGACATCTACATTGAAATGCATAAAGCTCGAAAAATGATGACCATTGACCTACAGTTTTCCGATTGTCCCTTTCAAATTCAAACATTTATATTTCCACACTATTAATTTCCCTTCCAGTTCATTTATTGAAATGAAGTTTTGGAGAAGATAAAGCACTCGCCACGGGAGCTATACATAAGTTTGCGATGAAGGTTCAGGAAGCTGCCTTGCTAGTTGACAATATTCATAGTCCCCGTCGTCATGCCGTGCGTATCGTGAAGAATGTTGACTTGCCGTCCACCTCACTAACTCTAGACGTGCCAAATTGATGAAAATTTTACGTAAAGTTCTCTTGTAATTCGCTTAAAAGGTCCAATTGACTTAACAATTGAAGGAGAGGGGTCACCTACTACGTTATCGCTTTTAGGCCTTTATATTTAAAAACAAAATTGGTTATCGGAAAACCATTACCATAATGCTGCTGGAAATCCCATTTTGGTCAACGGTGAGCGCTACAGAGTCTTAATCATCGGCTTTTTGTGCACTGAAATTGACGCAAAATTGGAAAATTGGCCTAAGAAGATATGCGCTACTAATATCAGCAGAGATGGTTTTTATTTAAGTTTTGAAAACATACTTGTACATGGTGATTTTTTAAAATTTACGTTTTTCAGGTTGGAAGCACTGGTTGGTAATGCCGTCAAACGTCATCACCCGTACAATTATCCTTCAAAAAGTGTTTCAAATTACAACACAATAAAAAAAAACAAAACTGTAACTTTTTGAAGTCATCCGTTTGGGAAATGTAGAAATACTACCGATTTTTGCTAAATCGGTCAATTTGTATATGTGGTGCAGCAGATTTATTAGAAATTTGTAGTGCAATCGATTGAAAGATACGAAGCCAAGAATATATGGGTTAAATTTGTCATTTGTGTGGAAGGTATCAGAAAGGTGGGGTTACTAGGTCGATTTTGTTCAGATTTTATTAGGAATGCATACAATGCGTCGGACAAAGTATTTTCAGGTGAGGGATGAGGAATTACAAGGAGGAAATTGAATTTCGGAAAATCAGTAAACTGGTACGAGAGGTACCAGAAGCGGTGCATCGATATATCATTTACATTGGCTGAATTCACTTGAAAGATATGGACCTAAGTTGGCTAAATCGGTCATTTGTATTGGAGGTCCCAGAAGATAGCTTCCTCCTGGTCTATCAAGCATATGACGCATTTCATGTAGAATAACGTTTTCCTAGACACTTTTCAATTAAAAACTCGTGTTCAATTAAATTAAAAGTAATTCCAAAAATCATTTGAAAACAATTGCGATAAATAAGGATGTGTGATAAATTGAAGGTCCGGCTGTTCTTACAACAGTGAGAGAGTCCCTCTTTCAGAATTGGAAAAACATGTCCGTCACATTTTGGTCATTCTAAATCCTTGAAGAACTTAGACATGTATGCGCCATTTTGAAAATAATTGTGCCTCTGTCATAGAAACTCTCATCCCTATTGGCAAAAAACTGGAATAGTAGTAGTTCCCAGAACTTCAGTCGAGCAACTATCGTCGTGTGCGTGGCCAGCGATTTGAAGGTAGAAATTCAGTCCATGAGGATTTTTGGCGCTAACTCCCACTACACCTACACTCGATCTTCTTTATTCAAGTGGTTTCAAGCGGTTTTTAGATCAATGATTAATTCCTGGCAATCAAAACAGGCAAAACAAAACGAACTTAATAATTTACAGTATTTTACACTCGTAGTACCAGAATATGGGAAGAAACACAAGCAAAAGCAAACGAATTCTAAAACAAGCACAGACGACGGCTGTGCTAAGGTTGGCAAGTAGAGTCACGTCGAAAACGCTCTGTCTTCGGTGAACTCCTAAGTCCTCAAAAAGATGCCTGGTCCGACTGTCGTCTGTAGCGATGAAGGATGTCGTCAATAAAGAAGACATCCCGACCCGATCCAGGGCACATGCATGGATCCCGACGATCCCTAAGGATGCGGAATCCGTTATTCGTAGGCTTAGGAAGTGTAATCCCAACCTTCCAACTCACAACTGGAAGGTTGGTCGATTGGATGAGACCGATGGGGCTCGCAGACATGCGGTATTTATTCTAAATGCCGAGTCGCTCTCGTGTCTCGTCGAATCCAAAAGCCTACTATCTTACGGATTCAGCCATATCCAACTGAAGATGTATAATAGCGACAAGGGATGCCAACTGACAGATATCGCATCGGATAACACTGAGACGAACTTATCGCAAGTGCCAAATGTGTGCCAGGAAGGGATTGTAGTCTCGTCTCTTTCCGATGCACTCGGGTGAGCGGAGGGACTCCTTATCACAAATCCGAACTAGGAAATTTGTGAGGAGGAGCTGCTCGCAGACTCAGAGGAGAATATGGATGTGACGGTGGCGGAGAAATCTGATGGTACTCCGGTTCCTTCAGATTAACCTCCACCACTCTAAAGCTTCGTGTGCAGCTCTGATACACCTCCTGATTTTAAGTTAATCCTTAGTACAGGTGAAGGTGTGCATAGATCCAGTGTGCTTGTGTGGAATAATGTTAATATATTTCTCCTTCCTTCTTTAAGTAGTGAAGTTATGACAGTGGCAAGCTTGGAACACAACGGTTCCCAAATTTGACTGACTTCGACGTACATGGCACATGATACGGGGATCCCTTCAGATCCCTGCTCTGAAAACGCCTGGAAGCGGCCAAAACTGCTGGAAAGAACCCGATTGTGGGCAGTGCGCAACATCACATCTGGGGAAGTACCAATATCAACTTTATATCTGCTTCTGTCTGAGTGGGCTGGAAAGGATTCAAAGGACTGTTTTTCCACTGAATATCAAGAAAGCAGGCATGAATAAGTATAGGGAGGCATTTAACAAGAACTTTTCGAGGATACCTTACAGTAACGCCCGGAACATCGAGAGCGTCGAGAGGCCTGTAGGACAGGTCACAAGGGCTCTGAATGACTAGCTGCAGGCCTCGTACCCCGAGGATGAGGCCAGGGGTAAGCAATGACCGCGATGGTGGTCGATGGAACTTGGATCTCGGAAAATTCTGTAGAAAGTTCTTCAACAGAGCTAAGTCCACATGAGCTTCACAGGACTGGGACAACCACAAGGAGAAACTTAAGGAATATAAGAGGGAATTCTGCAACAAAGTTGAAAACACTTCCGAAGCCACAAGGCTAAGGACAATACTGGTCTCCACACCGTGCACGCTAGGTTATCTCAGGAAGCTGTAAAGTGACTGGACAACATCCAGTGAAAAATCACTGGAGTTACTTCTGGATATTAATTTTCTTGGCAATTCCTGAAACGGAGTTGTCGCGGACAACACTGGTAAATCCAACTAAACTAAACCTAAAATAGCGTGGGCAATTAAAAGCTTTGAACCCTTCAAATCACCCGAGCCGGGCATGATTTCGCCGGGTTAACTACGGGCGGTGGCTGATACGATGATTCCATGGCTATATCGGCTGTATTGACTTAACATACATCCTTGCTATGTGGAGGGAGACCAAGGTGGCTGGAAAACATCCCACAGGGAACGAAAAGATTTTAGACCTATCAGCCTGTCATTGCTTCTCCTCAAAACACTAGGGAGACTCATTGACAGCTATCTCAGGATGAACATAGTCCGGAAGCCGTTGTCGGACAGAAAACATGCTTACTGCAAGGGTAAGTCCATTGAGACCGCCCTGCATGACTTGGTCGGATTCATCGAAAGTTCACCCGCCATCAAGGAGTATACTTTGTTAGCTTTTCTAAATGTAGAAAGCTTTAATAACGAAGAAGGTTTAATAACGTTTCTTCTGATATGATAGTCGCAGCACTATCAAACCTGGGAGTAGACGTCAGTATGAGAAGTCTAGTGTACGATCTTCTTACGCAGAGACGTATTAGGGTTAAATTAGGGTTGTCGGACCCGAACAGATTTGTCAGCAGGAGAACATCCCGAGGTAGTGTTCTATCCCCCCTGCAATGGAACCTCGCTCCGAATACTAATTTGTTCTTTTTAGAGGAGGCTGGTGTCGAGGTTGTCGCATACGCAGACTATGTGGCAAACGCCGTTAGGGGAAGTTTTTGGGAACACTCAGAGACATCCTTTAAAAAGTCTTTCTAACTATAACGAAGTGGGGGAGGGAAAAGGGTCTCGGAGTAAATCCAAATAAGACCGAAGTGGCTCTATTCACCAGGAGATACAAGATTCCACCTGCTGATTCTATCTCCCTTGGAGATACTGAAATTCCTTTCGCGGACTGTGCAAAATACTTTGGTGTATTATTGGACAAGAAGTCCAGCACGCTATATGCGTGCAAGAGGGCAATAGGTAAACAATGGGGATTAAAGCCTCGCATTGTACACTGGTTTTATACTGCAGTAGTAAGACCAATAATGTTGTATAGTGTTATCGTCTGGTGAAAGGCTCTTGAGAAGTCCACATACTGTAGAATACTGGACAAGGCCCACTGGTGCACTTCGCACCAGTCCATCCCATGCACTAAGTGTAACTTTACATTTATTACTCCTAGACATAATTAGAATGCAGATTGCCACAGCCACTGCAGTAGGACTAAGAGAGCTTTCACAGTGGTGATGGTATGGTAACAAGCATCATAGATTACACTCTGACTGAACCACTATTTGACATGAAGTACTATATCAAACCATATTAAACGTGGAAATTTAAAACTCTTGGTCGACTTCTATACTGGAGGCTCAAAATTAAATAATCAGGTACGCTTCAGGGTCTACTCAGAGACCTGGGGCTAAACAAAGCAAGAAGACTATCTGATCACTGTAACGTTTGTCAGGCCGACATTTTGGTAATTAATGAAATGGCAGAATGGCTGAGATATAACATCCTCACCGCAATGGGGATTAACATATTCTCTGATAGTCAAGCTGCCATTAAATCCCTGGATTCTGCCTTCCTGAACTCAACATCAGCCCTAAATTGCCGCAGATCTCTTAACAAGATGGCTCAGCATTTCAACATTCATGTTATGTGGGTGCGGGGCCACAGGGACATAACAGGGAATTGCACAGCAGACAAGCTGGCAAGACTGGGGACAACTTTACAAACTCCAGCCGAGTTGGAGTCCGTGGGCATGCCTCTAGCCACTTGTAAGCTCTTACAGCGGGATAGAGCATATTTAGCAGCAAATGCTAGGTGGGAGTCTGCTACAGCTACAGGGATGATTGAACTGATCTGGCGAACAGGCGGGAATCGACACTGGACTCTTATTTTTTTTAGGGACCTCCTAGGTCTTGACGATATGGATATTAAGAGCTTCTTGAGGCACTCAGGATGGTTCAATGGGGGAAAGTAGGGACTTCCTTATCTCTAGTTTCGGTGGTATCGCAATGGACTGCACAGTCTAAGTGAGTCTGTCTATTCAGACTGCCATATTAACCTACCTAACCTAACACCATGTACCGTGCAAGTCATAATACAATATCTGCTTCCTACGAACCTTGGTTTTGTAGAGGGTTAATTGCATTATCATATAGTAATTGTCTGACGTTCTACCTTTGGTGCTGTGAAAGCCGTCTGGCGCCGGTTAGAAGAACATCAATCATGAATGAGAGCAATTCTAAGTAAACATGTGCTAGCATAATACGAAAAAGGAAGGAGATTGGAGTGGGCTTCTGGGCAATAGTAAGTAGAAGGCGATTATGGAACATTGTAGGGAAAATTTACATTGTAAGGGAAATCTTTGGCAAATTGAAATTCCAATTATGTTGTGTGGATAAAAAAGTTTCTCCAGCATGAAAGTTTATAGATGGCAATGAAGAAGTTTTTTACACAATCTTTGGGTTTGATTTTGGGTTGGATTTGTGTCATCCTAGAGTTAATTTTTACAGTCTCTACAGATTATATGTTTAGCATATAAAACATCTGCATTATGTTGACGTCTAGTTTTATAACATGTTTCTATTTTATTTTAGTATAAAGTAACTACCTTTGACAAACATTTGAGTTCACTTAATTAATTTATTTTAATTTATCACCAATGAAAGCTGCATAAAACAACCCAAATTTTGTTGTCTTTAATCCTTAACCGAGCCGAAATGGTATGCGTCAACATACAGAGTGGTGTGTGATCCTGTTTCTTCCTTCAGACATACAATATTTCGCTCCTTTGTTTTACCGCATTAATTGCTTGAGTACTTCAAGGACGTAACAACCATAAAATGCAGCGAACTGTCACGAAAGCCTCTATGAGCGCTACGTGTATGGATGTCATGACAGTGTATTATATGTATTATCAAAACTCACGAAATAACTTTAGCCGAATAAATTGCTAAACAGCATAAAAGAACTTTTTCCAAATACATAACCGCGTTTATGTTGGGGAATGCGCGTAAGTATGTGCGGTTGTTAACATTCGTACACACACACACACACACATATATATATATACACGCGAACTTTGTTCGAATATTTACTCAATAAATTAGCAAAAGGTGTTCACTCCTTCATACAATCGCACTTTCCGCCCTGTACTAACGGCAACAGTTATGCACTCCCAAATAGCACAGATGTCAATAGAATCATCGGAATCGGAAAATTGAAAAGCTATTAAGCTTTTGCAATATCGATATGTACGCAACATGTTGAATCGGATGAAAGGTAGTCAGTGAGAATGTCGATAGGTGCAAAAGGTTATTTGGTTACGTCAATTTGCGTCGTAACATCGATCGTTTCAGATAATCTCCGTGGGCTCGAGGCCACGAGCAAATGGCTCTAATATTTGATGCAACGGTTCATATTATAATCGAGAGAATGCTTTAGCACTATTCTATAGGCCGTTGCCATTGGTTGTATATGGCTAGTAAGTGGTGAATAGCATGAACTTGAACCAAACTGTCATCGTACTTTATCAAACAAGGAAAATCTGCTTGGGACTACTAGACGAACATCGTTTTTGTTGGAACCCAGAGCGAGTTAGAAACTTTATAAAGGTTATATTTTGTTTCTGGCATTTTGACAACCTCACAAAAGGCAATAGGGCTAAAAGGGTTCTTCTTTCCGGACATCATATCCCTATTATTTCTTATTCTTTCAGGCTTTGTATACGTCTTGTTATAAAGTTCAATGGATTCGACGCTCGGTAATACATGTATACACAAATATAGGGCGAAAATTATATATATTAATTATAAAAAGCGCGATTGTGATTTTGCGTTGCTTTTTTTGACGCAGTCAAAAATTACCAACTAAAAATTGCTAAGAAATCTTCCCCACATATTGTTTATTCTACTGAAAAATCGAAATCAGACATGAGGTGCAATGGGCGCATAAGCGAATCTGGATATTCTGTCCACCCAAGTGGAGGCCAAAAAGCCCACATAAATTTGATTTTTATGTCCACCTCTTTTTCAAATCGCATAAACAAAATTAAAGAGATAAGTCTTCGATTCTAAAATTTGTTGAGGCGTTGCACAGTGAGATTCTAAGTGCAAAAAGTCTATTTTTCGACTGTAAAATATTAAAAATGTAATGATGCAATTTTGTACGGAATTGTTTAGTTAAGAGAAATTCATCATTGCTTTTTTGAAAAAAATAATTTTTTATCGCAAAATAATTACTTAAAAATGCTTGGGAGAAGTAAAGCGCAAAACGACTAAGATTTTAATGCAACTTGAGGGCCTGTATATGCATATTTGTTGTTCGTTTAACTATTTTATGTCATGATGTTCTAAAAATATGGTATTTTGTGATTCTTTAAGAAAAAAAGACAACTGCATAGCATAAATAGTTTCGAAACTATTTAAATTTAAAAAAAGCCCTAGAAATTTCAGTGTTCTAAGTTTTCCTTGAATGAAAAAAAGGTTAGCTCCGGCGACCTCCATGCTCTGACTGCAATAAAATGAAGGAAGGGAGTATATTATTGCGATTTATAGAAAAAAATCCTTGTAATATTTTATACTGCTGAACAAAGTTATAAATTTTATGAAAAAAGTCACAACAAATTACGCTACAAATTAAGCAAAGAAATAAAAACAAAACACGTATATGGTGCATACATAACTGAAGTTGAAGAGGAATCTATTGATAGGTTCCGCATAATATTACAAATAATCACATGTGGCCGAAATATTAATTCTTCGAAGTTTAAAAATTGCACGCGGGATACGGCGAAACTTTATGTCAAAAAATAGAGCTGGTATTATATGCCAGTAACTGTGCACAAAATATTAATGCATGGAAAAGAAATTATCGATGCAGCTACTCTTCCTATTGGTATACTATCCGAAGAGGCAGAAGAAGCGCGCAACAAGGATTATAGAAAATATAGACTGGTGTTTTCAAGAAAATGCAATAGAATGGCAACTAACTCTGATGTTTTCAAGCGTCTCTTGGTGTCATCAGATCCTTTTCTTAGTAAAATAAGGCGTCAACCTCGTAAACAACATTTGGTATTAGATGATATAGTAAAAGAAATGATAGATAAATAAGTAAATAAGTTTCTTTACACATGTAATTAATTATTTTAATTATTAATTGTTACTAATTATTTTATTTTAGGCAATCGTACTAAATATTTTTACAGAAAATAAGTCAGGCGGGTAGTGGGTGAAATGGTTATTTTTTCTGAGTAATATAGGCGATGGACGTGGCCGATTTGGATAAAACTTTCCAAAATTTTTGTTTCCGTAGTACAGATGATCCATGCCAAGTTACAAAAATTTCTACCTAACAGAATAAAATTTATACGAAAATTTCATATTGAGTTGTATGGGCGGTGGGCGGTGGGCGTGGCCGATTTAGATGGAACTTTCCAAAAATTTTGTTTTCGTAGTACAGATGATCCATGCCAAGTTACAATAATTTCTACCTAACAGAAAAAAATGTATACGAAAATTTCATTTTTAGTTGTATGGGCGTGGTCGATTTGGATGAAACTTTATATTTTTGATACTCTACGTCATAAAACGCTCTATGCCGAATTTGAATACTCTACGGCAACTCCTTATATTTATTGCACAAAAATGTATGAAGCAATCCCACTGTGCGTTGTGGCCCTGGGCCCCTTATCCCTTAGCCATTCCATAGAACTGTCGATGCCCTTTACAATGAAAGAAGCAAAATTATAACTTTCTGAAGTCTTCCACTTAGTAAATAAAAAGGAAGAATCATTAGTTTTCTTCTAAATTGGTAAATTGCAGAAGTACTCCAAGTGGTATGGCAAGGCAGTCCATTTTCATTACTGAACGTTGGATGTGAGCTAGATTTTGGTTAGTGTAGTACAGTGAAATGAAAGGTGTGAATGTATAAATATATAGATTAAATTGTGTAAATTGTATGAAGAATACTAGATAGAACATGGTTATTAGTCGGCTTCTGATATTTTGCTAAGTACTAGCAGCACCAGCAATCCCACCTACTAGTAGTTACTGCAGAAATATTGAGTTTCGTAAATCTCGTCAGAACGGATATGGTAATGAAATCCATTTTCATCCTTAAATCTGATCTCATCAAACATTAGGCGTTTGCAAAATTTTACAGTATTTACAGCAATTTTGTGAAAAATAGGAACCTAATTACATATGTTTTAAATCAATCAATTCGATTTACTAAAATGTTATCAGAAATAAAATAAAATAAAAAATATTACATACAAAAATTAGAAATTACATTAATCTATTAATGTGACAGGTATACCAAGAAAAAGATCTCATGTATTATATTATTTGGAATCTCCGCCCACGGTCTTGTAAAATGTCGAGGTGCGCAAAGTTTCAGGAAGCTTCAAAGGACTTATGACAACTGTACAAGCAAACGGCGCAAAAATTGACTTAAAAACTTATAAAACTCACTTGTTATACTTATACTTAACATCTTAAATAATTTCTGAATGATGTCATATTTGTTATTAGATGACAGTAAAAGCATTAGGGATGCATTAATTAAGAATTTGGAGTAGAAACGATAAAAAGCTGACGAATAGGAGGCTACCCTTACTTCAATTTCAAAAAGAAATTGTGCTATTCCCTTTTAGCTTTTATATACTGGGGAACGGAAAACATTGAAGGAGAGTAGTTAGACCCCAGTCGTCTTAGAACGAAATTCATTTCAGGACACGAGCCATGTCCGCCTGTCTGCTGGCTTACGGTTAGCTGATTCGGATAGATCTAAATCTATCTTATCTATCTTTCTCAAGTCGTGGCTTCGTATAAAAAATACTGAAAATCGCAAATTAAAAAAAAATTCGAATAATATAATGAAAGTGGTATTGGGACATTTACCCAATCCTTGTGGTGCATCCACAGAAATAGCCTTAAACCTCAAAATATTTTTTTTATCATAGCTGTGGAAATGCATAAACGTATTTACCAAATCTTTCAGCAATATAGCTTTTTCTTGCACATTATTTTGGGATTATACCTCACATAACTAATGGCAGAATAGACGATATTTACTTTTTCGCCTACAATTTAATAATAGTATTCAATAATATCCGGTTACAAGTATTTGAAAAAGGAAGAGTAACAATTGGTAGAAAAAGCAGCCAATTCTACTTTAAGTTTTTCTCCTTCCTTTCAACCTGTTTAGAGGTTTAGGTATTTTTTTGTTTTTTTTTCGTACATTTTAAAAATGTACGAATCTTTGCTTTTTTTTGAAGATTTATGTTATTGCAACTTGAAAAACATAAAATAATTCGTGTTTTCTACCAAAAATTACTACGTTAGCACTAAACTTAAAGGAAAACGGTGTGACAATGAAAAGTGTTTGAAGCGTTGAATGAATGGGTTAACGAATCTCAAATTTCTACAAAAAGGTACAGCCATCCAGATTCAGCTCTCATTTTTCGAATTGAGGCCCACTATTGTTATTAACTCAGTTTAAAAAAGTCAAAGTTATTCGCGAGGAAATTTAAAATATTTAAACATTTCGTATGAATTACGATCGAATTTTGTTATTAAACAAAGAAAAATGTATAAAGAGACTGAATCTATTGTGTTAAGAGTGTTATTGAAATATAATTGGTACAGAAAATTTAATAAAATTATAGGGGTTCATTCTTAATTTGTTGCATGAAACAAAATATAAACATTATTAAAAAATGAACTTTACACAGTATTCAGTCAGTGGTCAGTATTTTGAGGCAAAATTAGAATTGGAATTCAAGTTAGATTTCATGGATAGACGTCATCCTTACACAACTTTAAATTCATGCATAATCCAATCACATGTAAAGTTTGATGAAATACAGACCATGCAATTTAACGCCCCAAGACCACCAAGACCATGCAATTTAACGCCCTTAGTTTTTTTCTGGGGCTATGTCAAAGAACATGTTTATGCGGATAATCCCAAAACGTTGGAGCAGCTGAAAACCAACATCCGTCAAGTTATCGCCGATATACCGACCGAAATGTGCAAAAAAGTGGCCGAAAACCTCAAACGGACCGGAAAAGGATCCACTGTCTCACAGATCCTGAGGCGGTCATTTAAATGACATTGTATTTCGTACATCATGGCAAGGTGCAGGCATTATAATGAAATAAAAGTTTCATCGAAATCGTATCTATATTTGTTTTTTATTTAACATTATTTTTGAAAAATGGATAACCGAAAAATGGATAACCCAGTACTGTATCGGAACTTAAATTGGAATTATTTACAAGTGAGTTCAACTGACTATTTTTAAGCTCTCGTACTAGATTTGTATGCTTTATTTATTTATTTATTTTTTTTTTTTGACGTTTTTAAATTACTTAGCCTTTTATTATCCAGCGATAAATTTATAGGTAGTGAGCCAGTACCACAGTGAACCATAAGTACCATAAGTGAAATATCGTAATTTATTTTATTCGATTCACTCCTGTGTGACTCAGCTACACACGAAATGTAAATATTAATTCCTGTACACCTATCTGTGTATACAAAATTGCTGCGAGGGGATTCGCTAAATGACTCACTAATACATTGAGAAATAAAATAGAAATTTAAAAACCTTTTTGGCTTCAAAAGAAAAATGTTCTAGTAGTCCCCTCTATGTTGATTAATCATCGCCAGTCTAAACAACCGACGCCATTTACGGTCACGAAATTTGAAAAATAAGTCAGCAATAGATTTTCTGAAAGGATAGAAAAGCTGCTTAAACGACTGAGGTTATGTTTATGAAATTAGGAAGCAATAAAATGGGAAGTTTGTACTTTTAAGGCGTAAAATATGGGAAAATGGAGAAGAAATTGTAGCTTGGGCTACAACAAATGACTGAAGGTAAAATCAAAAAGATAAAGAAATATACTCTCGAACTCTCGAAATTCGCACTTTTAAGGTATGAAGAGGAGAGAAAGGGGACAAAAAATGTACTGCCGCCCAAAACGTTATTAAACATATTGGAGTTAAAATTATATTTTTAGCAAAATATATTCATTTATCAGCGTGAGCATGGTATGAGAGAATTTTTATAAGGGATTTTTTTTTATAAATTCGTACTTTTAGAGAGAGAGAAAGAAAAGAGACACAAATAAAATTATATCTTTGAACAAAAACCGAAGCAGCGATCAAACGAATGCACATTATGTACATGTACACTTCTCCACTTCCTTCTTCTTCAATAAAACATAGATCGTCTGACTTTCGTACCTTCAAGGGGTAAAATAGTGAAGAAAACAGACAAAAAAGGTAAAATTTTCCAGAAAAGCGACCGAATTTAAAATAAAAAACTAAATGAATAAATTAATTGAATTGAATAAGGGCACGGTAGCATCATGTTTCACAAAAAATAACATTTTTTTCAAATCATCCTTTTAGAGGTAGAACAGTTTTTGCTTTTATAGTTTGTGAGGGGGCAAAAAGCACACTATCACATGTAGATTGCCCGAAGTTTGATTTGTTAGGCACTCAACCATTCGAATATGCAAAAAATATCGCATCCCCTGGTGAAATGGTTGAATAGCGAACATTAAAATTAGATTAAGGGATAATTGAATCGTAAATTGATTCGACTTTCGATTTCATTTGTATCGTTCTCAAACATACAAAATTCAAAAATTTTAGTAATTGTTTCATAATAACTAACTTTGCATGAGACACAATTACTATGCCACTTACTATGCCATTTGCTATCATGCTGGCATTTCGAACATGAAAGAAATTTCGATATAATCTGAATAATCAAATGCTGATTTTTAAAGTAAAATTGAACAACTTTGATTATTTGTTCTGTGCTGAGCCTTTCCATCACAAAATTTCTCAAGTGTTATTTAATTAATTCTGTAAAGAGACGAAAAAAAACTAAAACAAAAAATTTATACACTGATCAAATTTTAGCGTTGCTTATGCGACACCCTATAGATGCGCTACATCTGTCCAGCTCTTTTGACATCTCTCATGCAAATTGATGAATTTTCTCAAAATTAATTTTTTTACCCTTTACGCCTAATTCGTAAATTGCAGCAACCTGCATTTTTTATGCAGTTTTGATCTGTAATTCCTGACAAAATCTGAAAAATTCGATTAACCTTGGCTTTTCTGTTTAATCCCATGTAAATGACCGATTTTCTTAACTTCGCATCTTTTATCCGGTTGCACTAAATTCTGTCGAATTTGGTACATGTTAATAGTTTGCCCATTTAGTGTCTGGGGATGAACATGCCATAGCCCGCACCGAAGAAATTGTGATACCTTCCATACTAATTGGCCGATTTTCCGGAATTTCCCTTTGACTCTCATCAATCATCAATCGAATAACTGCTTCTTTTGAGAGAAAAATTACACATTTAACCCATACACTCTTAGGTTTATTTATGTCTTATACATATACAGTTACAATTTGGTACACATTACGGGTGATAAAAATAGTCGGCATTATCATGACTTTTCTGTTTTCTCACGTTGGCCAAATGGCTGTGGCTTTTCCTTGAAAATTTGAAAAAATCTGCTCATTAGATTTTGAAATGAGTAACGTCTGCCTTTGCTTCTGAAAATTAAGATGGAATCTTATCACTAAATCGTTTGCTAAGCCTATATTTGCAAACTATACGCTTAATTTGTAGGAGGACATTGTTAGATGTATTGATGGCAGAGCTGAGATAAAGAAATAAAACATGTAATATAAAACATATACAAAAATTTTCCGTCCACAACCACATCTACTTTCCATACAGCACTCATATTTCGCATACGAGGTGTGTTCAAAAAAAGGTGAATTTTCATTTTTCTCAAATATTATTTACTTATTCATTAATTTCTATTTTATCTCCTTTAAAGTAGTCCCCCTCAGATATAGTATACTTGTGCCAGCGTTTTTTCCAATCCTCCTCCTTTTCGGTATGTCCTTGAGCTCTATCAGCGATTCGGTTTTTATCTCCTCAATCGTCGCAAAACGCCGTCCTTTCATGGGTCTCTTCAATCAGAAAAAAGTCGCAGGGGGCCAAATCTGCGGAATACGGTGGCTGAGGCATGATAACGGTGTTGTTTTTGGCCAAATAGCCTCTCACAAGTAAAAATGAGTAAGCAAGTGCATTATCATGATGCAAAAGCCATGAATTTTTTTTCCACAATTCCAGGCGTTTTTTTTGCATTGCTTCATGCAAACACATTCACACATCACACACTTCATACCCAAAATTTCCGAGAAGATTGCATGGCATGAGCCAACCGATATGCCGACATCCTCAGCAACTTTTCTAATTGTGATTCGCCGATTCTTCATAACAATTTGCTTCACTTTCTCAACATTTT
The DNA here is from genome assembly GCA_019455685.1 of Philornis downsi. Classification (NCBI taxonomy): domain Eukaryota; kingdom Metazoa; phylum Arthropoda; class Insecta; order Diptera; family Muscidae; genus Philornis; species Philornis downsi. The sequence continues at coordinate 3,186,064 of JAHXMU010000251.1, forward strand.
CATCGGTTGTTGATGTGCTGGGGCGTCCAGAGCGAGCGCACTTGTAAACATTTTATGCCACTGTCAGCATTTTAAGTGTTTTTGAGTACTTAATTCCATTTTTTACACAAAATTTGGTACAACTTCTTTGATCTATTGTTTTCTATAGCAGAAAATCGCCGAACACGCAAAACACTTGTCTTATTTATGCCTCTCACAAACAAACTAAACATGCTGTATGGATAAAACCGTCAACATATCTTCGGGACGAGTGTGCAAACATAAAAAAGTAATGATCGAAAGTCGAATGTACGTAGCCCGCGAAATTGGAAAATTCACCTTATTTTTTTTAAAACACCTCGTATAATAGCTAAAAGATGAAACGCAATGACTCAAATTGATTATTATTAAATGCTCAAGTCAAATCGGGCAAAACAGGTTTAACAATTTTTGAAATGAATATAATTTTTGTTATTTGGATGTAATTATAAATAAAAAGCCATTTGAACTTTTCATGCATCCAGAGCTTAAAAACTCAGCTTAATATAATCAAAAGACAAAACGAAAACAGCTGCAATTAGGCAACAATTCCACGCATTGGCTTTAATTATGACTATTGAGTATAAATAAAATAATTTTGAAAATAAATTTAACGCGAAATAAAAAGAATGTAAGATGTAAATGTAGCAACACGTACACACAAATGTGTTCCTAAAATTATAATTTAAAAAGTTTATCATACAGGTTGGCGCACCAATCGTGCTACAAAAAGAAATTCAAATAACTTTTTTTTAAATAATGTGTTATATGTATTTATTTGTTTATTTTATTTAACTAATTGGTGTTGAAGATGACAGACCATAAATGACCTCTATGTTCATTCAGGCATCTGCGACACCTGATCGGATAACTATTCATTGCGGCCTAAAGGGTTGAAGTCGGGATCGCCTCAATTATTGTTTTAATGCACCGCTTCAATTTAGTCAAATTCTTTGGTTTCGTTTTGTACACCTCGTTTTTGACATAACCCCGTAAAAAAGTCTGCTGCAGTCAGGTCAGGTGACTTTGGGAGCCAGGGGAAAGTGCAGTTTCTGGATATTGATTTGTTTGGGAATTTTAGTTCGAGCTTCGCCATAATCATCCATCCATCCATCTTGCTGGAAACAAATGTGTTGTTGTTCGGCGTAGTTCTGGGTAAAAAAAAAACTATTTCAACATGTTTAAATGTCGGTCCCTACACAGAGTTTTTGTAGTACGATTCATGCGCCAGCAAGCATAACAAATAGATAGAATAATAGCTAATTGAAAGTTCCTTATTTTTCATAGCTTTGGAGATATTTTGCCTCATATTTTATCTTTATTTGGTCAAAAAACATAGAATGTTAAAATTTATGTGCTTGGAACACCTCTACTGCGATACATGTATGAGATATGCATACATTTTATACATAAGTTTCATATAAGATATACATCTTATACATGTATTGCAGTAGAGGAGTTTACATTGGTTTGATGATTCTTCATATAACCCAGCCAAAAGTCAAAGATTGCTGTACATTAAAATTGAGACTTTATGCCGCTCATAATATTCGTACAATGTGCGCCGCTCCAAAATTATAATTGTCAGTGTTAGTGCAGCAGTGAGTATTTTTTCGTAGAATTAAACAACTTGGTTTTGTCCTTGCCAGATCCCCGCAAGACGTATTTTTCTTGGCTCCTTCCCAATGCTTGTGGGAGCCCACAAAAATTTATATTTTATCAGCGTATCATAAAATGCGTACGCATTTAATATATGGCTTGTATTGAATATGGTACCGGTCGCGTTTACTGCAGTTTTCTCATATTCATCTCTAAAATTATGTCGAAAATGTCGATTGGCCCGAAAAGATTTTAGACTATTTTCGACGAAAACTTCGCTAGGGTCAGCGTCATCACACAAAGTTTAACAAGTTCTCAAAAGTGGCCTACT
>JAHXMU010000251.1:3188411-3214982 GCA_019455685.1 Philornis downsi
TTTTTTTGTGGGCAGGGCCACTTAACAATACCCAAACCAGTGCAGTCAGTTCAGTGAACTGAAATATATATAATATAAATGTATATATACCTATATATCTTCACTGAATGTCCTTTTGCATTGTTGCAAAAGCGTGTGGACAACCGAAGAGGACGTGATAAGTCGCTACGATCCTACCAACAAATGCTCTGAAGTAACGAAAAATAAAGCAAGCAAAATTATAACTTACTGAAATTACCTAATTAGAAATTATTGAGAGACTATTGATTTTTCCCAAATCGACTAATTTGTATGTGAAAACTTAGACCATTTTAATTCGCAGGACTAAGTTTATCAAAAGTCTGATGCGTGTTAATTTATATTGAATTTAGTAGAACTTAATGAAAGGTATGATTCTAGGAATATTTCGTTTTCATGTAGTAATCAACAAATAGCTTTTTAAATTTGTATAGGAGGTACTAGAAGGTGTGTGTAGATGCAGACCATTTTCATTCTTAGGCTGTAGTTTAGCGTATCAATTTTGACTTAACTTAGTGTAACTGATCCAAAGATATGATAATAAGAATAATTGGTCATTTCCATGGTAGGGACTGAAAATGATTAATAAGTAAATTTTTTTTACTATAAAGTAATAGAATGGGCAGAAATTTAGATTGCTGCAGAGTTCCAGTTAGGAGTTGCAGAGGAAAAAATTAATTTCGGAATATCGGTCAATTTGCATGAAATATACCGGACTGGGCTGGCTAAATATTAGGCTGTACCTAATATTTCATATAAATTTACAGTAGTGAACGGACTGCTAGACAGACGAACTACTTTCAATCGTCTTAAAAACCTTAAAACACATTTGGTAAAAATATTCTTGGTATACTTGCTTCTGGCCGTTACATTTTTCCCTTCGGGTGAACTTCTCAACTATGCTACTGTGGATCGTGGTGGTGGGCATATATAAGCTTTTGCTCGGTCGAAGCTTTTTACAATATAATGAAGATATAAATATGAATATTACTTTTCTGTGCTCGAAATTAATTAATTTTAGCACATTGTGTTACGGCATCTTGAATTTTTGCTAAACCAAAAACAATTTCAAATTTTAAAAAGGTGTAATTTTGGTAAAAGGAATTTAAAAAAAAATTTGTTTCAGTAAATGGTTATACTAGATGTGCTGACAATAAAAATACGTAACGTATTTGTTTATATTTAAATGTTAGTATTGCGCATTTTGTGGCATTGAAATGAACATCAATGAAATATGCTGCAGTTAAATAAAATTAGTTGGTAGTTTGTTGCAGTTTGAGAAAGAAACAATATTTGCGAAAAATCTTCCATTCCTTCTATTTACTCCCTTACAAACGGATGGTATTTTAAGCTAACCATTTAGAGCCACTACTATTTTTAAAGTTATGCAAAATTTGTTTTTCAAAATGTATATTTTTAAAGTCTTTTTACGGCATTCTTGATCAGATACGTTACATAACAATTTTTTACAACAAAACAGTTACGGTTATGGGGCTACCGTACTATTTTTAAAAAACGCAGTTGTTCTGAGAAATAAAAAACAATTTTATTCATTCATAAAACAATAATATATGATGTCTTCCACCTCTTTTGCGTTCAAATATTGTTCATGTGTATTCTAAAATGAGTGAAAGCCCTTTAAATAAAGGAATAAAATAATGTTACACGCCCATCTTGATCGGTATACTGAAATTGTCAATTCGCTTGGAACTATTAGAACTTCTAATCTAAGACCACTTAAAGTAAGTATATTCTTGATGGTAAAAAAATGTAATTGTATTAGAACAGACTAAAAATACCCATTTTCGCAAATTGGCCTAATTTGATATATTTTGTACTTTAAGCGGCCGTTTTAGTATGTCACCCGCAATGTTGTGGATCAGGGATATCGCAAGTGGCGAAATGAGAAGAAACTTGTCCTTGCAAAATAAGAATTTTTATTTGAAAAATATTATAATTCCTTACATTGTATTTGAGAAGAGAACATTTCAGACATGGCCACCTCTCTAGAAATGTGTCGAAACGTCGACACACCCGGGTGGTATTTTGGCTCCTGTCGAACTTTATATCTGTTAATTCTTCCGCATTTCTCAAAAAATATTAAGATAAGTGTTTGTTCTGATCCTAGTCAGAAATATGGTTTTCAATATTAAGCAAATATGCAAATCTCATTACGAAATATATCTTTATAGAATTGTGTATTAATTTGGAATATAAAAATCGTAGTAGGTCGAAACAATCGAATACAAATTATGGAGACAGCTTGCTTTTCATTTGTAAAATAGTTTGTGAGATAGCCAATTATACTACTAAGAAATAGAGTGACTAAAAATATTTTTTTGCTCAAATACATAACTGTGAATAAATATGATATTGAAAAGTTTACATATTTCAGAACCCTTTTTTTCGAGAATATATTTTTAAGTTGGCTAGCAAATTTTTACAAACGAAATGGCTACGAGCTTTTATAAAAAATTACAAAAGCTATTTTTTAACAAACGAAGAAACACAAGAACAACTGATGAAACTGTAACGATGTCTTTTGACGGACGCTAATTTCACCTTTCGCAACGGATGAATTGCGAATATTTTTAACAGTTTTCGATCGAACAAATAGTAATACCTTCCAATAAGTTAATGAACTTCCTCGAGCCAGTTATACGTAACTCATGCCCCATGTATATATTGATAGTCTCAAAAAAATCGTTCGGTTAACCCAACGGTTAAATATATTCTGAGGTTCATATCTTTTACATAGTTTCACTAACGTTAGTCGGCGTTCAGCGATTGATATGGTAGTGCCTCAAAGTGGAAACGGAGCACATTGCCACCCCATTATGGTACATCCCATACAAATTTAACAATTCTTCGATATTCATTCATTTTTAGATTTTTTCATTACATTTTTTTGTAATTCTAATTAAAACGGGGGGAAATCGATCGAGTAACCACGCCTCTTTTGATGCGTCCCATACAAATGACTAATTTAGCCAACATATCCTTTCTAGCATATCTTTCAATCGATTGTAGCAAACTTGACCAAATTTGGCAAATATCTTGCATTTGGTAAATTAATTCCTAATAACAAAAATGATGTGATGGGATGATGTTGCCGAGCACATTCTGGTACTTTCCATACAAATTGATCGATTTAGCTAAATTTAATTTTCGCTGTAATCCATAATTTGTAGTCTGAAGTTAGTCAAATTCTTGTGAATTATTTTGCTCTATAATGCTGAGTAAAGAGGAAAGAATCAACCAATTAACATACTTCCAATACAAATTGTCTTATTTAACTTATATGTTCCTACATTCGTATATTTATTTCAATTGCATACATTCAGTACTAATGAATTTTGCCACTGCCACTTCAGAAATTAACCAATTTATGTTTCCCAAACAGAGGACTTCAGAAAGTTACGATTTTGTTTCTTTTATTGGGCTTTAACTTCGGATATTTTTATACCTTCACTCAAATTATCGAGTCTTTTCTGGCACTACCTACACTTCTGCAGAAATGCAAATAGACGTTTGGTGAAACTATAGCCAAATCACCGAACGCTAGCCACCAAACCGAGAAGTAGAACACAAAAATTCACTTTCCGAAACGCCAACCAAAAAAACAAAAACTCTGAATAAAATAAAATCAATATGAAGGTTAATTGAAGCGCCCGGAGTGCTCCAAGTACCACGAAACAAGATCCCTCATCCTATCCTCACTTTTAGGCCTTTAATATGCCGCTTTCAGGCTCACAAATCTGGACCATGTTGGGATAATTGTTGCACTATTTTTTGAAGTCCTTAATATACTCACATCGTAATTTTGAATGTCTTTAGAGAGATTCAATTTTAGGCTTGGCACATTGCGGAAGAGGATGGTGTGTTTTTCCATTCTGTTGGGATCTTTACCAGTAGAATATATTTTAGTCAAACAATGTTTATGGCGGAAATTTAACAGATTTGGTTTATAATTACATTGTATAGGTATATTATAGACATGTAATTTATGGTTAGTTTAAGTAATGACAAAAGTATTAAAATTAAATGTTAAGACTGGCCTGATGTTAAGCAAATGGGGCCAATGAGTTCTAAATTACAGGCGGAAAGATGATTTTGGTGAAATCTACCGCTATCTACGGGAAACATCAAAATAGGCGTAGTTAGCTCATCCAATTTCAATTTAAATTAGAATGTGAGATACTGCTCAAATTTTTAGCCGATTTGCATGTGAACAAAGTTATGATAAAATCGATATGTTAGAGATGGGGTTATTTTTGTGGGTTACACCTGAAAAGGAATCGGTAACCGCCCATCTTATGTGAATTGGCCATATCAACTTGAAGTTATGTGCGGAATTGTGTTTAATTTGTGTGAGAGAAACCAGAAGAGATGTGTGGAGATCGTCCTGGCGCAAACGTAGGTTATAACGTAGGAGCAAATTATAATGTGTGAAATTTTTGAGGATAACTGCGTATAGTGTCAACAATTATGATGAAAACAATGCTTTGAGGTTGAATGATACCTGATACCTGGTGGATCAAAATATCTCTTATTAAGCGGTGCAAAATATTATGAGTTGTCCAATTTTTAGGTGAACAGGGCGTACCAGTTTGAAATTATTGGTGGAAATTTAAATTGTGCCTAGTCCGCTGTTTTGCATGGAAGGTACCAGGATAGACTTGATAAATTGGTCCAATTGCAGTCACAACTTAGTTTGCAGGAAAAAAATTACAGTAAAATTTTAAGAGATTAGTGCAGAAGATTTCAGATGCTTTAACAAAAGCTATGTTTCAGGTCATTCGTCGTGATTTGATTCTTGTAGTCAATACAAAGGCTGAAGGCTGAAGGCTATGTTGTTTGTATATATATCGGCATATTTTGTTAGCATTTTAATTTATTCATGACAATTTTTCTCATTAATTGTTTGATAGCTACTATTTTTAGACTTCCTCAAAGATCGAATATTTTAACGGAACATTTTCATACTACGGGTTTAAGAGAAGACTTCATGTTACATACAGGTGATTCAAATCGTTGGACAAATCTGAAGCATATCCATTAAATTTTACACAAGTTAAATAATTAACTAAACTAAACTTCGTAGTTTAGTGGGGTTATCTAATTTTCGTTGTTAAGTTAAAAAATATTGATTTATCAGGGAAAATGTTTGTGTACGCTGATGATATTGCTATTTTTTATCTTATATAAATATGAAATGGCTGCGAAGCCTTACATAGAACGAGGGGCAAGTCTATTAATAGAGTATTTGCGTATTAATAAACTTTTCCTTAATCCAAATAAATCGAAATGGATAAAATTTAGGTCACATTGTCGGTTCAACGACGTAGACGGGGAAGAAATTCCAGCAGTTAATTCAGTTAAATATTTGGGATTATATTTTGAAAGTAATCTCTCTTGGACACTGCATATAGAGTATGTATCTCAAGTCTACAGTATCACCTGCCATAGGTTTATTGTATAAATTTAAAAACAAATTTGATCGAAATACTAAGTTTCAAATATTTCAAGCTATAGTTCAAAGTCGTTATGTATGGTTATAAAAAGAGTTGTGAACTAAAATCACTCTAACGGCAACAGAATAAAGCACTAAAAGCTGTAGCGAACTTGCCAATTTCGTATTGTACACTTTCTCTGTATAGAGATGTTTTCCCAACAGTTTTGCCAGTGTATGGTGGTTTAAATTACAATTGTATGTTTTGAAATGCTTGCATAGTATTGGCCATCACACGATAAATTTTCCCGAAATCAGTATATTTTCAATACGAGAAATAATGTTGAGAGTTGAGTTGAGAGTAGCCATGTGTCGATCTGAAACAACAAAACAGCGTATAGAACATTCTGGTAGCAGTCAGTACAATATTTTACCACAACAGTTAAAATTACTAGAAACACTTTCATTATTTAAATCATCAATGAAAGGGTATATATTGCAAAATGTCCAAGAGCTTCTGGTATGAATTTTGAGCTAATATTGAAGTGCATGTCAAGAAATTAGATTTTTCACAAATTTGTTTGTATTTTGTATTAAAACTGTTGTTATTATATAAACAATTTTGATGTAATTATTTTGCCAACTTGCTCTATAATGTCATGCGGCGCTGAGGCGTAATTTATTTGAACTTTGTTTGATAAAATACACTGAAAAAAAATAAAGTTAAATAAAACACATATAAAGCTATGATTTCGATGAAACTTTTATTTTGTTATAATACTTGAACCTTACTATTATGAAATACAATGCCATTTAAATGATTGGTTGAAGCGGTGGGTCCTTTTGAGGTTTCTTCATCGCTGAAGAAAATGTTGTCTGATTGAAAGCCCCCGTTTGAATCACCATTTTTGCAGTAAGTTTTAACTATTTTTAAGCGTTCTTCGGTTGTTAAACGATCACCACGATCCCTTTCACTAAATAAATAACACTTCAGATGATAGCTATTCAACAACTGACAGCGTTGCCAGACCTTCGGCTTTGAAATTATTAAATCGATAACCCTATAAAAGGAGAAGACAACAGATGCATATCGTCTTTTTAGAAACTTTCGTAAAGAGAGTGGGAAATCGAGGAAGCCCTAAAGTTCCACAAAAAAATCAAGAGCAAAAAATTTTCTCTAGCGATGGAAATCCAGTAACAGGTATATAGAATATGATGGAATGACTTGTAATTTTACGGAGTGAACTACTAGCCACGGATGACAACATAAGTGTAGAAATCAAATCAGATCAAATCAGATCGGCTTAAGGACAACATAACTGTGAAAGCTTTAAGACTGGTGGCGATGAATTAATGAATTAATGATTAGCATGCATCAACTCCTGAAAGCATGTTCGGTGGTTGGAACTTTAGTTTTTTATTATGTCCTGCGTTCAAAAAAAATACATATTTTTAAAAGTACCTCCAAATATCATCAAAGTATAGTAAAAACATTTCCTATAACGGTAATACTTTATTAAAACCAAAATGTCTACCATAATTGAATGGGCAACGTTGCAATTATTTGCTCAGTATTTGCCAATTGTAATTAGGCCCGGTTAGTATGCCTAAAATTTTATAAAATACAGTCCATTACAATGTTTTTGAATTGCCTAGGGTATATATCTGTAAATATCAGTAGCAGATATAATAAATCTTACATTGTTATTTCAGGCAGTTTATAAGATATGATCGTCTAAATTTGTATGTTGTATACGGAGGAGTTGCGAACATGTTTTTTTTTCTATGAGAGTACCATATTTACCAAATCTCTAATAGTTCGTTGTGACCATTGCTATGTCTCTTTGCGGCGATCACCTTCACGTGTCTAATGAAAACTTCGAGTAGTCGAGTAATCGACAAGTCTTCGTCGTTAAACTGTAGGTACCGGTGGATTTAAAAATAAAAAAATTCACTGGAATTTGTTAGAAGAATGTCGTAGAGATTGATACATATGAAAAATATCCACTAAAACTTACATATGTATATGTTCATAAGTAACCTTCCAACTTGAGAGTGCAGTTATCGAACAATTTTGGGTTTTGTACGGGAATTATGAGATAAATCCATATGTTATGCGGTGGAAGAATTCGTTTACGACACGCGTTCTTGTCCGGATCGGTACAACGGCAATAATTTTACAGATAACGTTCTCACAAACGACAGAATACAAACCGAACTCTGGAAAAAATTATAAATTTTCAATATATTCCTAAATTATATTGGTTTATAATATGAGTAAAACGAGAACTTTTTCGGGAAAAGATTTTCCAAAATTTTCACTTTTACGGATAAAAACAGGATGAACAAAGGAAGAAACAAATCAATCAATAACGACCAGTCCAAAAGGGGTAAAACTGGAATCATAAAAGTAGGTGTCCATATTGCCCTTTTGAAATAGAAACACGGTAAGAAGGGAATTTCCAAAATACATACTTTTAAAAATAAAAACAGAATAAAATAAGACAAACCACCAAATTGCATTTTTATGGAATAAAACTGAATGGAACGGGGGAAAATTGTATGATCACACATTCTTACAGAATAGGACCGAAAATAAAAGATGTAACGCAATTCTTACCTTTAGATGTAAATAAGAGCAGAAAATGCACAAAAGTGTTACAATATATAACAAATTTTACTTTTATATTGTACGAAAGTAGCTTCCTAAAAGGATAGGGAAAGGAAAGGGAATGAAGACGTTATATATGGGACGATCTTAAGAATATGAGAGAAGTTAACACCATCAATGCACTCCTCTTAGGTCGTTGTGGCAAAATGACAGAAAATATATTGAAAGTCGTCTTCTTAAGGCATAAATGGCACAACCGCCTGAAAAGACGAAACTTAATGAACCCATTCCTATTGCGGCCTGTCCACACTTTAGTAACGGATTTTAAAAAAATAGCACTTTCAGAAAAAACAGTAAAGAAGAGGGAGCGAAAACGATAACACCATATAGACGAAAATGTAAATTAAGGTATTAATTTATTATTAAAATAGTATCCGAAATTATAAATATTATGATAAAACAGTAGCACCCACCCTGCTTAAGTCTTTGAAGGTGGAATTATGGAAATTGGACTTGAAACTCTCCTGGTAGTGTCAAATATATTGTAGAGGAACTCAACCCCATTATTTAATTTTTACTTAAAATATAGAGTCACTCGTACGAAATGGCGGGCGCTAATTATTGCGTTACTGACTGAGTAATTGATCAACGCCCGCTAAATCACGGAATTTACGGTACACATAACCTTTATAGAGCAGGTGCGCGATAAGAAGGGGTTTTTAGAAATTCACGTTCTTACGGGTAAGAAGGGAGAAATCAGGCACTCAAGCGGATAGGAGTAAATCCATGAAAATTTGAGTCCATAATCCACTTGCAGTATGATAAAGGAAAGGAAGAAATTTTCAAAATTCGTAACTTTAGCAGCAGAAGGACTAAAATTATAGCTCAGATAGAAACATGTAAATTAGCGTTCTTACTCCCTCCCCTTCCTAGGCAAACACGCGTTTAGAGGTAAAAACGGTGAAGAAAATCTGGACAAAAAGGAACTAAAATGGCTAGATTAAACGAATAAGCTTAGGGTATTTATCGACTGCAAATGATTGAGGGCATATCGACATAATTAGGACTACCCATTCGCTGTGTAGCATAAGTGTGGTATTTTAGTGGTACAAAACTGTCATAAAAGAAAAAATGGTACCAGGTAAAGTCATCTGCATTATCTAGCGTATCTTTATAGAATAGATGCGGGACAATAAAACATGTAACATAATTATTAGCTTTAATAAGGTTAGAAGAGGGAGAGAAATAGTATCGTCGTTCATGACACATTAAGCTGCATTTGTACACTATTGAATATTCTGTTTTTATATATAAGCAAATATTTAACTAAGAACCACAACATTCAAATAGAAAAAGCACAACCTCAGTAAACAATGCGAATAAAAAAGTGAGTTTATACGGAACTGGCAAGCTCACTTCCCTCGCTATGCTACATTTTATTTCAATAAATAAAGAAAAATTAAAGTTGAATTGCTCTGCAATCTGTTAACCTCTGCCAAGGGGATCTTTATTTTTCACATTCACGATTGCGACTTTAACCATTTAGTCAAACTGGTGCTACTTTTTTCTCGATTTATCGCCCTATTGAGCCGCTAACAATTCAAATTTCGGACAATCCAGCTAGATTTAATTTTATTGCAGAACTTTGGTCTAGATAACAGCATCCTCTTTTCCCCCTCTCGTCTTTATAGACCACATACTCCTTTCTTAATTGATCTATATCCTGAAAATATGAATTTCGCTTGCTTACTCTGTTGCAAGAGGGGATGTTTACATTAATTTTTATGTTCCATAATTGGCAGTTTCGCTTGGTCGATTTGAGTACTTTTAACCTGCTCACATTTTAGTAATTGCAGAATCAATTCTGGCTTAAAGTACCATTTTGTTCTCTTTTCTTCCCTGTTTAACCCTTAAAAAGTACGAATTGGCAACCAATTTTGAACTGCAACCGTTTGTTATGGGCGATGTTTCCAGATTTTTGCCCAGTTTTCCCCCTAAATGTATACATTTCAAACAAATTTTTTCATCTCTGGCCGAAGCCACAATTCTGATGATACCAGTAGCAGCCGTTTGTTGCAGGCATTGGTTCCATTTTATTCCTAGTTTTTCCATGGCGTATGAATTTTACAAAATCCATTAAAGTAGGGATTTTGAAAAATAGTTTTTTGTCCCGTATGTATAATGTGGAAGAATTATATAGTCTCAGGTTATTACCGTACTTTGAATGTGCTGCCCTAAACTTCGGTCGTCAGTTTTAGAAGATGGCTACATTGTTACCCCTTTTCCCCTGTTTTATACCCTAGAATAGCGAATTTCAAAAATTAAATACCATTCTTTCATGCTCTATTATCCAATTCCTTTTTATTCTTTGCCCAGATTTTTATGCGAATGTAGACACACAAATTCGTAATTATAGCGTTTCTTATTTGATCTGGGTAATGGCACGTCTTAAAATGCGATTTTCAAGTAATCATCCACGTTATATTGGAGGCCTATCGCCCAAGTTTCTTGATCTTCGACCTTCTGTAGATAACTTGTTGCCATTTTTAATCAATTTTGTTTTGTAGAAGGTTAATTAATTAAGGTTTTCATAATTCGAGAATAAACCATTGAAATTTTTTCGCACCTTAAGTGTGCCGAACACAAATAGACGGTTCAAAAAGTAGCAATAAATTTCAATGACTCCTACCCATAATATTTTTTTGACATTTTCAAAGTATTATATGAGCGTTAGGTAAAGCAATTTCAAATGAATTAACTGTATTAACTTTAAGACATTAATGCTGAGTCGATAATTAAATGTATTTCTTGATGTAAAATCGATAATAATTTAGTCGATAATAAACTGTATTTTTTGATGTAAAATCGATTACGCTCCTGTTTGTGACAAAAAGGTAGCCGCATTTATGCGTTCTATGTGTATGATTTATATTATTTGTTCAAATATCTTAATGTACACTCCAATTAGGGTTTAGGTGGTAAAACGCAATATAATGAACTTGATAATAGAGTGAAATATGATGCAAAGTAAATTATGTACATACTGCAATTCGTATGTAACCAACTGCATCCACCATTTTTTGTGATAAATATTTGTATATTTTGTTATTCTTTTTTTAATTAATAGACATCATCTTTAGTAGTTTTAAGAACCCATAAAATTATATCTACGAAGCTATACAAATATTATATGACCAAGCAAATGCAATTTTAAATAAGCTTGGAATTGATTAGTTTACGTTGTATACAGACCACTTGCTGCCTAATTATAACGCAAGACCACAGAACCAGGCACTCTAAATTCTTGGAAATTTAGAAGCATGAAAGATTGACTTGAGCAATTTTTTGAATTTATGGCACTGCTATATATTTTGCTAGACTGTAACGGAATTTGGCTGTTAAGGTCATAAACAACAATTTATTTATTTTTGTTTGCTTTTTTACACAGTTCGTTTATGATTCAAGGACACCTTGACTGGGGAACAAAATATTAGTTTATCGCTTGGGTTTGATGTGCAGATAACAAAATATGTAATAATAAACTAAACAAAAACCAAACAAAATGAATATAAATCATATTCACTAACGTAACTTTCACGGTGAATTTGTTCGCGCTGTACTTTGTTGCTTCTGCTGCTAAAGATTCATTAGGGAAAGCGAAAAGTTTTGTTCCAAAGTTTTCATTCACTCTCGCCGTGGGAACAGTAGAAAAGTTAAATTCTGTTTTGTGCTTTGATAAAATTAAAACAAAACATAGAACAAAACATATAGGAACGATTTAAATAGAAACCGCATTGTTTAATTTAACTTAAATATTCTCTACCCCGAAATATAATCAATTCATTGGAAAAGTCAGCAAGTCAGCATTGTGCTGGGAAAATGGGTTTATAGTGGAGACATAAAACACTATATGAGCTACAATTTGAGAGTTGAAAATAACGAAAGCTAGAACGTTTGCACCCGTTAATATAAGGCTGATCCAAGTACTTTCCTGGAAACGCGCTCTTCACGTTAAAAATACATACGACGGAAAAACGGTGACTTTTAATAGAGCTGCCATGAATGGAGATACGAATAGCGAAGTGGATTCGAAAATGCTGAGAAACTTGGACAGATTGCCTTGTGTTTAAGCTAGTAAAGTGCAAAATAATCACAATCCCTACCCCAGAGATTTCCACCAAATAGACCACAAATCAGACGACAACACGTTAAAAAATTTACGAAGTTGATTATATTGACACTGCTGGTATTCGGTATTCGCCAAAATACCATCTTCAGCGTCCTTAGCCGTTTGTCCTTTCTCGAACATCATCACCACCTTAAGGCCTTTAATTTAGTTATACATATCACAAGTTTTTTTAGTTTACCGGGTTATCCATTTTTCAGTTTCAAAATAAAATAAATAAAAATAAATAAAACACACGTAAAGCTGTGATTTCGATGAAACTTTTATTTCGTTATAATGATTAGACCTTGCCTTTATGTACGAAACACAATATCATTTAAATTACCGCCCCTGGATCAGTTGCAGCAATAGAGATCTTTTGAGGTAGTTTCCGACCACTTTTTCGCACATTTCAGGCGGCATCTCGGCGATAACGTGAGGAATGTTGGTTTTCAAATACTCCAAAGTTTTGGGATTATCTGTGTAAAAACAGTTTTTGACGTAGCTTGGTGACCAATTGTCGTCGTCAAATTGTGAAATTACTCTTTCTGAAAACTTCTCCAAAGCCAAAATCTGTCTTATTGGCTCGTTTCATGGTATTCAATTGCAGGCCAAAAAAGTCGGTTATCGTACGGCCATAGTGCTCTGAATTGAAATTTGGATTATCCACCACGCTTTCACTAAGAGAAGCGATATTTTCGGCAGTGCGTACATTGCGATGACGCACAGGCCTGACCACATCTGAACGCTTCCATTTTCTTAAAATTTCTTCATAATCTTGCCAATTCCTTACACAGTGCGAGTATGTAGATTATGACGACTATAATCACTCTGTAATGCACGAAAAGTGCCCACATTTAAGTCACCACTTTTGTAGTGAGTTTTAACTATTTTTACGCTTTCTTTGGTTGTTAAACGAATCACAAATAAATAACACATCAGATGATAGGTATTCAGCAGCTGATAGCCTTGTCAGATCGGCGGTTTTGAAACCACTAAATGAATAACCCCGTATAATATTACCAGAGGGATTCCCAAAAACGTAGAATTAAGGGTAATCAAATAATCAAAATCAAACTAATATAGAAATCGGCATTCATAACACCTATTTTTAGAGATGGTAGGAAAAATGATGAGACCGATTTCTAAATTAAATAATTTTTCGAAAAGTTTCGAGCATATTCTACATAATAAGTTATCTTTTCTTGCGAGATCGATTACATTCCCATATAAGCATAGGTTTTATCCTAACGGGTGAATATTGTATTTCATCATTTGAACTTTGACATCAACTTGAGACAGTTTACACATATTTTGCCAAAGCAGTCGACAAAGGGATTTCATTACTAAAATTTAATGAGGTTAAAGTTGTAGTCGTCAGATAGAATATGCAAAGTTGGTATTGTTGGTTATGAATCTCTTTCATATTTGCATTGTTGTTCAATTTATTTATAAATGATATTTGTAACTGTTTCATAAAAGTAAATTTCTTTTTATACCCAGATGATTTAAAAATATAACACAAAATCTCTAATATCTCAGAGGTTCCTGACAATCAAAGTGATTTGGATAATCTTCTTGTTTGGTATTTACTGAATAAATTTTTTGGTGAAACTGTCAAACTGCTCATTGCGGAGAGTAAATTAAATTTAGGTGTTGTATTCGACTCGGCACTGACTTTTACTCACGATATAAATTAAATACCATCCCTTAAGCTTATTTGATACTAGTGTATATTGGAAGAAATTATTCACATTTTACTGATCCACCTATCTTAAAAATAGTGTATACTTCCTATGTGAGATCAAAGTTGGAATATGCCTTGTTTGGAGTTCCCGTTGTCAAGACAATGATTCGCGCGTAGAAAGAATTCAATGGATCTTTCTGAAATTTACTCTCTCCTCAGTTAGCTTTAGTGATATTAAACCTCCCTATATTTCCAGATGCTGGTAATTAGGTTTACAGACGTTACTATATAGCTCTATATATCATATCGTGTTGTTTGTATTCGATAATTGATTGTTCTGAGTTACTGTCGCTTATGTATATTTTATGTTCCGCCGAGATCACTTAGACACCATTATATATTTAACGTAACACGTCATTCCATAAATTAGGCCCAGCACAGTGTTGTAAATCACAGATTTATTGAGCTCAATAACCTAAATGGGATTTCAAAAAATAAATACCCAATTCAACACTTAGAGTTTTGTACAGCTAGAGGTAACTTTAAACTATTTCTGCATTTAAAATAAGATAATATATCGTAATTTTTGTAAAAGTATGTTACGCCAGTCTTAGTTTGTAGGAATTTATATTTATATAGGCTTAAATAAATGAAATGAGTTAAAATAAGAGGTTTGTAGAAATGTTGTTTCATGACATGTTCAATTAGAGACAACTTCTAACTTTTAAAACTTGTATTCTGGATTTCACAAACAACAATAACACTCATAATGTTGTTTTTCGGTCAATTGTTTTGCCGTTTAGGGTTTATTATAATATATAAACACCACTAATCGATACGATATCCTCACAAAAGGAACAAATTAAACTATTGAAAAATGAAACTAGTTTGTATTTTCATTTGTATATTCATTCATTGAAGAAAATTTTTGCTATTATAACGTCTGATTATTTTGTAATCGACTTTAAATTTACTTTCGAAAAGTTAT
Source organism: Philornis downsi (assembly GCA_019455685.1). NCBI lineage: Eukaryota > Metazoa > Arthropoda > Insecta > Diptera > Muscidae > Philornis > Philornis downsi. The sequence goes on from JAHXMU010000251.1 coordinate 3,203,333, forward strand.
TTTTTCGAAATAATTTGGACTTCTATTTAATTTGCCATTGACAAAGAACTGTAAAAAATCAGAGACAAAATGTAATTTGTTGTATTCGGAACAGAAACGTACTTTGTGTGCGGCTTGGTTATATTTGAGCTGAGTTTCCAAACATAAATTCCCCAATATTTCGAAAACATCTGTGCTGAATTTTATCAAAATCGTTTATTCGTTATGAAGTGGCATAATATTTTGCGTTTTTTTTTTATTTATCGAGGAGCACACGTAAACAATAATGGTTCTTACGGCTCCAGGAATGATTTACCAATTTGGTTGCAATTTCGCAATCTTCGAGAAATGCATTTTTGTCTCAGAGTGTTTTCTTTAAACATAGAAAAACGGCTTTACTTCGGTGATTCTATTAAAAAAAAAACAACAAAATTGTAGAAGTTGTGAGTAATTTATAGCTTATTAAATTCATTTTAAATTGACTTAGTTCAATATATTTGTTAGTTGTGTATAACTATCATGTTTTGTAAAAAATGCTAGAGAAAGTATCTCAGTGATTTTACCTCAATCTCTTATTTGCTAATTTGATTATATTCGCCAAATCTGGATCCATATCTGAGTTTAGTTTCACTCGTGGAACCCATAGTTGATAGCTAAATGGTCTGCAAAGCCAATTCGACGTTGCGGAGGCACAAACTTTTCAGTAAAGTAATAATATAGTTTACAAATATTTTAATTTCTTCACGAACCTTCACCGAAACGAAATTGAACTCGAAAATAGTCTTGATTTGTTTCATTTTGTGGAATCAAAATCAGAATCGTACAAAATTTGTACTCTGATTCCGACCGAATCAACATTGTATTGAATTTTGTGTCTGAAATTACAAATAATTTTGATTTTGATTTATACATACGAAGTGAAATTGGAAACCATTTTGATTCTGATTCAGTTTATGAAACGTTATGTTCGTATTTCACTTAAAATTTTTAAATTCAAAAACAGACAACACTTTTAAGTAGTGTGAAAATTTCTGAGAGCCTAATGTTGCAAATTCAGAAAATAAATTATTTGAACCATTTTACCTTTCGCACATTGACGCTAACTAACTAAGCCTTTCTGTCAGCCAAGAACTCAGATTATGAACCAAAACTGCATAGAACTCTATTTCTTCAATTCATTGCTAAAATCAAAATATCGGTTTCATTATGTTGTAAGAGAACCAGAATCAGTGCAGGTTTTTAATTTTGCTTCAAGTAAAGAACAGAATCAGTATATAAAATGAGTTGGTCCAAATATGAATTAGAAACAAATATCTGATATCAAAACCGAAACGAAAATTAACTTTCGTGAAGATACCTGATTTTCTGCATTCTTCCGATATATTTATGGTGAAGACAGCGACGTATTCGTGTTAAACACGCATGGTGGTGATACCCTCCTGAACAAAACTCACATGTTACCTGCGTATGCTGCTGATATATCGTACTCGTAGGCATCCTAGGCCAACAACTGTGAAACGGTACTCCAACATTCTCAGACATGTATGTGGAATTAGAAAAAGGGTAAGTTAAAAAAAGAAAACGATCTTGGTGGATAACATTATATAACAAAAATACATTAACATTTAAATTTGCCTCTACGTGCTGTCGTTTATTATATTCTAATTTCTGCTGCAAGACTACCAATGGCCATTCCAAAAGAAAGAAATGGTAACGGGTGGCGAGACTCATTCTACTCCGCTTTCTGTTGGAAGTACTGCATCATGCTTCGGTTTCCTTGCTGCCTTCTATTGCGTGTTGTTTACATGAGAATGCATATTGGAATGCAAATGAAAGGAATATACGGGCTTGTTACGCGGTCAGTTTAAAAGTTTCGATAGAAGACATTGCAGGATGCCATCTATTCAGAAGGCTTAGCCCAGTGGATGTTAATGTTGTTGTTGTGTGAAGTACAATTTGAATTCGGTGTACCGAAACATCGTGTAGCTCCCAAATTGGGTAGAATATCACTATCAAATTTTGCAGGAATAATACTAAGAAACTGAGATATGTGTGTGTAAGTTTAAAAAAATTTACTTTTAATAAAAATGTACTACTTTAATATCCAAACAAATTTGCAACTCTAAATTTGGTCGTAACGAAAATACCAATTAAAATCGATATCAAAGTAAACAAGTTTTTTGACTTTCAATACAGATAGCCTGTGGCTCGTAAAACTCATAATCATCAATCTGGACATTTTGAAAGGAAATGGTTAAGAATTTGTATTATGTGACATATGCAACAAAAAATAAAAAACAATTTCAAAACTTTATGTTGTGTGATTTACGGGCTATAAGAGTCGCATTTTAGATTCTTATTTTCTCAAATAATTAATATATATATATATATATATATTTAAGACGAACACGGTTATAACGAACTACGCTTTTAAAGAAAAATTTTTTGCAGCTCCGATGACTGCATCGATTTTTGTCAAAAAATAATTTCATACGAAGCCCAACATTGAGATAACAACTATATGAACCAAAATATCAAGCAAAAATGAAATTATTAAGTCTGAAAAATACTTGTTTGATAATGTGGAGAAAGACGAGTCCATACCAATGAATATATTGAATTTGTGTGCAATCAAAATGTAGGCATATATAAGTCAATATTTTCCGATACTTCAGCGTCGAGGTACAGGTTAACGTTAAGGTATTAGGTCAATTGCTAGTTTTTTGCCACCATTTTTGGTTTTGGTTAAGTAAAAGTTACAAAATATATTAGAATTATTGCAGCGAATTTCTTTTATAACAAACCAAAGTACCCGTTGCCTTCAAGTTTGTTTAAATGTGTTGAATGTGTACAGAAAAAACAAAAATTAATATTATTCAAAATTGGTTTCAAAATATTGTTTCAAATTATGAATTTGAAATTTATAATTGATTCAGTTTAATAATACGAATTATCAAAACTTTGTTAATAAATTGATTTACATACACCTTCATCCAATGTCCTCCTCTATTTCAAAAGTCTAAAGGGCTCCAGATAAGATGTGTTAAATTGCAGTACTCTGAATTGAAACACAATAAAAGAACCAAAAAAAAAAAAAAAAAATTGTAACTACATGAAATCATTCGCCTAGCAATTATAGAAGGGCGACTGATTTCTGCTAAATCGGCCAAAATTTCATATGTGATACCCCAAACGACGAGACAACGTGGCCCCCTTAGAATCCTGGAGTAAGCTTACTAAATGACTGTTGCATGCTAAACTATTCTGAATTTAGTGGGCTACATTACATAGTTATGAGGGAGTAACAAGAGAGGGGGTGGTTATTTGATTTATTGTTTTTACAAATGCTGCCAACTATTATAATGCAGCACAATTACCAAACATTTTAGTTACCTCAGTTTACGAATTGAGGATTATAGCCAAAAAACTAAATCTCTTTAATCTGCCAATTTATATGGTAGGTACTAGTTTGGATATTTTCCGTTTTTACACTCACCAAATGCTTGGTGTGAGCTAAATTTGCCTGAATTTTAATACAACTGCTTAGAAGATATGAAGCTAGGAATATTTTGGTTAAATCACTCGTATGGGACATACCAAAAGAGTCATGGTCACTTGGTCGGTTTTCCTCATATTTTAGAGAGAAATTGCAGCCGACTAGTTGTAAATTACAGAGAGAATAGTGGATTTTGGAAAATCGTGAAATTTGTATGTTAAATTTCAATACGGGTGTGACAATGCAATCGCCTTCTCGTTCTGAGAGCCCATTTTAACAAACTTTAAATGCGTACCAAATTTGGCTAAATTTGGTGCAACTGAATAAATACGATAGTATCAACCTACATATATGTGGGTTAAGTCGATGATTTGTGTTGGGACTGCAAGAGGGGGCATCGTTAGTTGGTCAATTTCGATAAATTATCTTATTGCAATCTACCAGAACTTCGGAAAATAAGTCTATTTCTATGGTAGATAGTAGAAGATGTAAATCAATATAGCCAATTTTTAATCCCTGGTCAAGTTTAGGGTGTAAAAAGTTGTATATTACTTTAGAAACATTATTTGACCCGTTTCAAAAGCTTGGGAGACAGATATAACGATATAACGGATATAACGAACTTCGCTTATAAGGGACTAAAATATTCGATCCCTCCAGGTTCGTTATAACAGTGTTCAATACAGTCGAACAGATAAACCTACAAAGTAATATAACACTAAATTAATTTTAATATACCGCTTTAAATTATGGATTTAAATAATTTCTAAATAACAATTTCGAATAAAAATAATAAAATAAATAAATAATAAATAAACGTTTATTAAATAAAAGAAGTGCTGAATATTATAATTAAAAAAAAAACTCAATTTATATAAATATTAAAAGTTTCTTAATCGTCTTTGGTGTACGTTAATTAATGGGATGGCAGAACTTATTTCCTGTCTTATTACGTCTTTGCTCACCTAACTTTTATTGAATTCAAAATGTCTGTTTATTTGTGTTACCTGTTGAAGTTTATATGGTTGTTAGGTTTTCTAATGTTTTCACGTTCTCCACCCTAAAGCATCTGTAGTCCCCTTAGCGACGGAGCTGATCTATGTATTATCAATCTCTAGGTCGTATGATTTTGACAGAGTCAAAGGTAAGGGCGAGGTCTCAGCAAAAAATACGAATTACATAACGGCTCTATGTTAGTAGTAGGGAATGGTCGTCAAATTGTCTCTTTACCTCTTAAGACAACCCAATGTTTAATTCGTAGGTGTTTCAGTCCATAACAGTGAATGAGTAGTTGTGGTGAATATTGTGATATTTGGCATGCAACGTTTTTGCTGCAGTGTATCAACTATTACCTATCGAACTACTGAAGTTTACTGCTTCGGATTCATTAGAATTTTTTAATTAGTTTTGTATTCCACTTCGGTTGATTGCAATGGAGTCACCACAAGCCGAAATCATTGAACTTTGAAAACGAACATTGCACTATTTTCGCCAATCGTACACACTGTGAATATTTCAATGAGCGCATTACACATTCAACAATCTGATTGCCAATTTTCTACAATATAGGGTAACAAGGAATCTATCTGGTTCCAGAAGACATATGAAGACATATGAAATTTTTGCTTTAATATCCAGCAACATTAGTAAGGAAATGCATGCTCCAGCTTTGGTTGCAATATTCAGTTTCCCATATTAAGCACAGATAGTGGTTAACAGAAACCGTAAAATATGGGAATTTTATTTGGTTGATGAAGATAAATTAAATTTTTTTAGATTTCTGCATTTTTGTTTAGATTCTGTCAAATCAATGGGATGGTTAAATACGGACTTATTGAAAGAAAAAGAAAGATTAATTTTACAGCACTTTCGTAAGGCCCATTAAAACATTTCCCAACACTGTTTTTTCCTTTTTTTTTATGTCACGCCTTTGTATATTGACTCATTTATCCCATAAATAACATTTATCCAAGCGGTCAATCAATCCTACATATTCGGTTATTCTCTATCATACAAATTGCAGTTGATTCTCTTCCGTATACATGACTTTGTGTGTGCGCAGTGGGAATTGGTAACCACAAACTATTCATGGTTCGTTATAAGAATCATGATTGAAGCAGAAAGCCTTGTTAGGTTGATACCTTCATGTTTATCCAACATCAACTGCCGGCATTCAGCTGTAGTTACATTGCAGTTTTGGTGGGCAAATTACATAAAATAAATTGTAGAAATTTCCAAATCTCTATCGTTTGAATGCTGCTATTGTAATTGATTAAGCGAAAATTAAAGATCGTCATAATCTTGTCCCATTGTAAATAATTTTTTTTTATCAGGTGGTTCGGAAAGTTCGTTTGGTTTCTAAAAGAAATGTATTTACAAATTTATATACAACAAAACGATTATTTTAATCTACTATATAATTTCCCCCTTTTTTAATAACTTCTTCCCGCCTCTCTGAGAGCTATTTAATTCCTCAATCATAAAACTTGTGCGATTTTTCTGAAACGAAGCGTTTAGTTCGATTTTTCACTTCCTCGTCGTTAAGGAAATTCAAATCCTTTAAGTGGTTGCTCAGACTGCGAAATATGTGATAGTCGGAAGGGGCGAGATCTGGGGAGTGCGGTGGGTGAGGTAAAACTTCTCACAAACTCTGACAGTTTCTGACGGGTCAGCAAGGCAGTGTGAGGCCTCGTTGAGGGAATGAGGTACCAAACATATTGACGTTGCTCACAAATCCGAGCTCTTTTATGACCCCGTGAACGGTTGAGACTGATTTTTTGATTATTTCAGCTATTTCTCTAACTGTTGCACGGGGATTAACAACAATTAAATCGCTCACCTTCTCGGAAACAGTTTCTATTGGTCGTCCTGAAAGCCCGTTACGGGAAAGTCGCCCGTAGAAAATATTTTAAACCATTTCTTTATTTTATTTGGTCTGTTTTCTTCATAAACAGACTTTATTTTTCGACTGGCTACAGCAGCCGTTTTTCCTTTTCGGAAATAATACAGCATAATATGCTAATTCTTCCCACTTTTTAAAACTTTATTTTAAAACGCTATAACCACTGGCGACTAGAATGAGAACACAAGTAAACAATAGTAAACAGTTCAGAGAAAGGCTGGGAGGAAGTTATGGTAATGTTTGAAGGAATTCTACGTCATGAGAAGTGACGTACTCGTATGGTGAACTAACGAATTAACCGAACGAACTTTTCGAGCAATCCAATAATAGCATTATTATCTATTTCCGTTGTTGTTGCTTTATGTACTGTGTCCAGTGAATGCAAAGTTTAGGCAATTTAGGGGCGAATATTCCATAATAAAAGTCCGTCCATACATAGACAGCAAGTATGTTCACAGATACACACAAATACAATAGTCTATATTAGGGTGTGTGTGGTCTGGAAAGTACCTTCAGTATACTTAATACCGTTTACAAAACTAATCAGCAATCTATGGCAACCGGCTCGTATTTCAATAAAACATATCTATCTACTTTTACTAATTATCGATTACACACAGTAATTAACCATTAATTGATAAATTAAAGTCCTGGGTAAGTCAATCAAGTTGTTAATCAAACATTTGTGTTTGCGTCGCGTTTGCGATTTAATTCTTATTGTAGATATCGAAAAAATCAGAAAATAATTATTCGAACGTAATTAATGGTGAAGAAATTGTAAAGTTTTGTGTCATAAAAAAAAATGAAATCATCATGCGGAAAGCGCCAAAAGTTGACGAATGGACTGAATGTACTTGTTTCTCACTAAAGAATTAGAGATTTTTAAATTTCATTAGAAAATATTGTGTTTATGGTTCAATATGAAATTATAAAATAACATGTGTATTCATTTTCTTAGCCTTCAAGTACTGTATTAGCTTTATTGGCTATGCCACAAAAACATATACGAGTATATGGCGGTAGAACATGTAACTATGCAAAGTACCAGATGTTGCATAGTATATTTTGTTATTATTTGAAAAAAAAATGACTGAACTATTATAGTTTTCAATTACGCAATTCCATTGCTGCTTTTTGACTTTCGACAAGAAGACAAGATTAGTGTGATTTTGAAATATTTCTTCATATTCTATAATTACTTTTTGCTCATATCAGATTACCTGCATTGGGAACCGCGAACTTCTCATGTACATCGTTTCTTATCAATTCTCTGAAATTGTTGTTAAATTTTGCATTTAAGTTTAAGATCATCTCTTAGCTTCATTGTTTAACAACACAATTTGTTGAAATTTTTTTTAACAAATATGTTATGTCTTTTTTGGATGGATAGCTGGCTAACTGTAGAGCACAAAAACTCGAATAACTATACCGATCGTAGTAAAAGTTTTCAGTAGTAATATTTTGTATATATGAATGAAGCTGATTAATATCACTAATTGGATATTGGGGGCAAATTAATCCACGTTTTCTGATTACCTTCACAGAAATGATCTGAAAATTGGAATTTCTGTTTTTATCACAGCTACTGTAGTCCATAAAAACATTGCATTCTATTATAACATGGAGGTATGACTGCAAAATCTCAAAGTGTCCATTGTTGTGCCACTCGAACAATACGACTGATTTGACAAAAATCATATTTTAGCTTATAGCTTTGCATTCGTAAGCCCATTGAGAATAGGACGGACAGTTCTTCTTCACAGGTGTACAAATGACGTCATCATAACTTTTGGTTCAAGGCTCAAGGCTCAAGTTCTGAAACCTCGCACAGAAAATGACAGAACGAACCAAAATCTTTATTTAGCCAATATTTTAGAATTCATGGGCTCGATTAGCCTAAAATTAGGTCTGTCTTAATATTTGTGGATCATAACGTAACTTGTTTATCTGAAATAATTTTCTCTACCCTTTGCTTTGCCCCCTAACTCTAATTCTTAAAAAAATATCTTTATAACATACTCTGGATGAAAATTGCTGGTCTTAGATTTTGTGTAGAAATTGCAAAATAACCCGCGAAGCTTCAATAATGGGGTGGGGGCATTAATAGATCAGTTCATCTAACGCAGACTCTTTTTTCCTTTTCCAATATATGCATTTTCTAATACTTCCGTGGGAACAAATTATTATTTTAAAATTACCTCATTGATTTATCTGATTGTTTGACATTTTGAAAATAACTTCGTTGGATTGATAGTTCTCAATCGATACCGATAGTTTTGTACTTTGCTGTTGGATACTTTCGATTATCGAATACTATCGAATACTCTGAACTAGTTCAGAAAAACACAACATGGATTTGATATTGAAGTTTTGAAGATTTGTTTCGATAGGTGAATTCTCATTGCGATGAAAGTTAATTAACCATGTTGAGGACGTACGTTTCAAGGACATGCTTTGGGATTTACTAAAGAACCTGAAGCTTGAAACAAATGAATTGACTTAAGCACACCTCCACCCAAAGTCCTTTCGGATGGGTGTATACGAGTATGTGTTCAAGGTGTCAGCAGAAGAGCGGTGAATCGCAAGACTCTTTTACCGAAGCCATCCACTTAGGCATTAAGATTTTAACATTAACATTGACTTTTATTTTGTATGAAATGTTCCATCAGAGGCTTGGGAATGTAACCCATTTTCATACTTTCAGAGTACCAAATACAAAATTTAACGTAAGTGACCGAAGATGTGAACCTATGAATATATGAGTTGAAACTGGCGTCCCATATACGAAATTTCAGAAAGGATGTGGGTATGTGGTAAATTTTTTAAGCACAGATTACAGTGGCTACCCTATGAAAAATTACAAGAGAGAGATCGAATTTGTAAATATTTACAACAATTATGGTCTCTTCCAGACAGACGCCTAGCAAGATGGACATCGCACAATCGTCTTACAAAAATACTTACTGCTTTAAACGCATCCTTCGGAATGTTAAACTTTTTTGAAACGAGCCAAGTAGAGGCTGTCCTAGTTGTGAGTATTATTAGTTTAAATAAGCTTAAAAATGTGCTTTTTTACAGGAATAATGCAATAAGTCGATGTATTATTTGTGTATGTTTGAAATGGCTTTTGACACGTTTATTCATCTGACAACTGCAATTCCCATAAATGTTAATGCTGGTCCAGTACCGAAAATTTGTCTATATATAAAAAAACCTCGCATCTGTGCACTTTTTTTTCTTCTTTATTAATGTTTTCCTAAACTTTGTTCTTTAATTGGAAGCAATACATGGTGAAATTTCTATGAAATTTTTGGTTGTGCTGCTTTAATTGCAGTCGCAATTATTGAAAAGTACCAGAAATATATTTCATTTGAGAAAAGAAGCTACTTCGATGTATGGATATGATGTTTTATATAAAAACAAGCTTTTGTCCCCTCCATTTGATTAGGAATTTAAGTTTTTATTGTAGTTAAGATTTTGAGAGCTTGGTTTTTTTTCTTGTGTACGTAATTATCATTTAAAATAATTTGTAGTGGGTTGGCCCTACTGGGCAATATTTTCTGCCCTGACCTTTTTACGAAAATATTTACCCACGCTTGACATATGCAAGAGGGCGGTCCCAAAACTAGCCGACCTGACGTGTAGATGGTGCCAGTAGTTTAAAAAAAAATAATATTTTGGCAGCCTTCTAAAACATATGTTTTCAGGTTTTAAAGCGCCACGTTGTTTTGTAATTTTTTATGAGTCACCAAAAGTAAACGATTTCTGTGAATTTGTAAACATGGAAAAAATTGGTCACCGCTATGTAATTCAAAATTTCCATTAGAAAGGTCCAGCCAATATTAAAGCCGAGTTAGATTCTGCTATGGGGGAGTTTGATCCTTCGCTTGCGACAGTAAAATATTGGGTCGACCAACTGAGGTGTCCACGACAGAAATGGTTAAGAAAATCCACTAAATGGTATTGGATGATCATCGGCTGAAGGTGCATAAGCTAGCTGAAATAATCGGCATTTCAAAAAGTGCTATGCATCGTATATTGACCCAAAATTTGAAGATCAGAAAGCTGAGCAAAAACAGCGTGGTGAAGATGTTTCAGTAGAGTATTTGGTGATGTTTTACCGTAATAAAGCCGAATTTTTACGTCGATTTATAACCATGGAATGGATTTATAACCATGAGATTTGGGTCCACCACTTCACACCTGAGAAAAAGGAACAGTCGAAGCAGTGGACTGCAATGGGATAATCGTGTGGAAGGAAAGCTAAGACGGTTCCATCTGCAGGCAAGGTCATAACGTCTGCTTTTTTTAGGATGCGCATGGGATTATTTTTATTCACTACCTTCAGAAAGGAAAAACCAATGGCGAATATTATGCTAATTTATTGCAGCGTCTAGTTGATAAAATTATGCAAAAAAATCCGCATTTGGAGAAATAAAGTGTTGTTCCATCAAGGCGATGCGCCAGTTCACATATCCACAATTGCGATGGCCAAAATTAATGAATTAAAGTTCAAATTGTTACATCACGCACATTATTCACTATATTTAGCTCCCTTCTATTTTCATAAAGAGGTGGAGTCTGGAGTACATAAGCTATTGCATATCACTGGAAAAAAGTGTATTGAAAAGTAAGAAAATGTGTCGTAGTTACATTAACGGGGATTATCTCTTCATAGTGTGATATTAAATCGTAATTTACGGATATGTTTGTTATGTTAAACGACTTTATTTTATGTTAATTGCAAATATGTCATTTGAGGGGTTATAATAGAGGTTTATTTCCTAGAAACAAAACCGTTTTGAAAATTTACTATCACTTTTTCGCTTGGGACAAAAAATATAGCTTTCAAAAATCGACTGAAAATCCAAAATCATGTTTCGTTCTTCGCGGAATTCGTTTTTATTTATTTATTTGTCTCCAACAACTTGCAAATTTTGACTCACTCTAATAATATATCCATATTTAAGGAAGCAATAGTACATATGAATGTCCGTGGTTATTTTCATCAAAACGTTTGTGTGTGTAGTGGTATAATTTAATGAATGTCCGACATTAACATGTCCTTAATCTGCTCATCACATCCTGTTGTAAACACAATAACGGCATTAGTCATAACATATTAATGTTCATTTCCAGCATAATTCCAACAATAACTTTGCTAGAAAACTTATCCATTGGATTCTATTGTTCATCATTGCTTTAATACCGGCTACAGATGTATCGTACATATAGTGTGTCTATATACGAATATTGTTGTATGTATTGTTGTA
>JAHXMU010000251.1:3219982-3234166 GCA_019455685.1 Philornis downsi
GTAACGATGATGTGTTCTCTTGTTATGCTCTTCATAACTGTAAAATCTGTGAGATCGGGGGTTTTATTGAGATCCGTGGGTCAGTATGTTGGTTCACCTCCAGACAAAAGATAAGATAAGAAGTACAGGATATGGAATAGGGCATCTCTCCTAAGGATGGCGAGGGATATCTGGTCATAGATACACAGAATGTGCTGCAACTATGGAGAGAACATTTTTATAAGCTCTTAGTTCCGGATGGTAGCACGAATGAGGAAATCACCCCAATTATCCGTTTCGGATGGCAGCACGAGTGAGGAAATCACCCCAATTATCGACGACGATATAAACTGCTCGGCTCCGATCCAAACAGCGCAGAACAGCAGTATTGTGGCTTAAGAACAACAAAGCTGCGGGCGCTGATGGCCTCCTAAATACGGTTTGGCTCGAGGAAAATCTGTTCGATGATTGAAATTTGAGTATGACTGTGTCCTGTGTTTAAAAAAAGCGATTCAAGTGTTTGTAAAAACTATCGCGGTATCAGTCTTTTACCCATTGTCTATAAGGTCCTGTGGAGTGTGATATGTGAATGACTAAAGCCGTTTCTAACTGACGTGATTGAACCTTATCAGCATGGCTTTAGACCTGGCAAATCAACAATATTCCAGATATTCACACTATGGCAAATTCTGGAGAAGTCCCAAGAAAAACAGATCGACACGGACCACCTTTTCGTCGATTATAAAGCTGCTTTCGATAGCCCGATACGGCAAAAACTGTATGAGGCCATGTCCGAGTTTGGAATTCCTATGAAGCTTATACGTCTTTGTAGGATGACGCTGACTGACACGAAGTCTTCAGTAAAGATAGGCAAAGATCTAAGCGAGCCTTTTTACACCGAACAATAATTTAGGCAGGGCGACAGTCGTGCGACCTCTTCAACATACTGTTGGAGATGATTATGAGGAAAGCTGCAGTTAACACGACTGGTACCATCTTTAATAAAAGCTATATATTACTCGCATATGCAGATGACATAGACATTATTGGACGAAAGCTGCGTGATGTTACTGCAGCTTTCTCAAGCATCGAGAAGGAAGCAGCGAAAATTGGTCTGGTGGTAAACGAGGACAAAACAAAGTTACTGGTTTCAACGAACAAAGAGTCTACTCGTTTGGGACGCTGTGTGAACGTTGACAGCTATAATTTTGAAGTGGTGGAAGAATTCATCTACCTCGGTTCCGCTGTAAAGAAAACGAATGATGTCAGCATGGAGATAAGGAGGAGAGTGTTGCTTGATAACAGATGTTACTACAGACGACTGTACCAGACGTTGGTTCTACCCATCTTGTTATATGGCGCAGAATCCTGGGTTATGACGCAAGCAGATGAATCAGTACTGGCAGTTTTCGAGAGGAAAATACTCCGGAAAATATATGGACCCATCATCGTTAACGGACAGTATCGGCGTCGCATGAACAATGAACTGTGTGAGCCGACATCGACGTGGTCAAACGCATTAATATACAGCGATTGAGTTGACTGGGTCATGTTATGCGTATGGATCCAAATGCTGCTGCATGGAAAGTTTTCGACAACGAACTCGATGGACGGCGCAGAAGAGGGCGATCAAAACTCCGTTCGAAAGACCAGGCTTTTGAAATACTATCGACCAGAAAATTATTCATTCGTTTCTGCATATTAATTTGTTTGGGAATTTCCGTTAGAGCTCCGCCATAATCGGTCTGGCTATATGTGCAGTAACTCTTATATAAAATACTTCAATACAGAAATTCCATTCAGATTAGCTGACTTACATATATACCTATATAACTTCAACAATTCCCATTTTGCTTTAAAGCAAAAGTTAGAGGTAAGGTAAGTTAGAAGGGGAGTGATAAATCTCTAGGCTGTTATGCTCCTATCAATAAATGCTCTGAAGTAACACACAATAAAAGAAACAATATTACAACTTACTGAAAATACTTATTATAATTTACTTGTAGTTTACTATTTTGGGTGGGTGAAATTTCAATACATTCTATGGTACTGCTTGGAAGAGATTAAACTGGAAAAATATGGGTTAACCCAGCCATTGGTATTGAAGACAGCAAAAGGAGAGTGGCTATCTAGTTGATTTTTCTCAAAATTTTCCTATCATTGTGAATTAATGCAATAGACACAAATCAAGCACAAATTAGACAAAAATTACGAAGGTAAAATTGTATTTTGTAATATCGTCCAATTTGTGTAGAAAGTACCAGAAGGGGCGTGACAATTCACCCTATATTTATTGACAGTCCATACTTTAGCAAACGCTAAACGTCTATTGACTGAATTTAGCATAACGACATAAAAAACAAGAACCTGAGACCAAATTTGTCGTTGGTCATTACAGATCATTATATTGGACAAAAATGCTTGTTACTGCAGTAAAAAATTAGAAGTTACAAAAAAAAAAATTAATTTCCGGAAGGGGCTAGTCAATATCATTCACGTACGTACAAACTCCGGCTAGGAAAATATTAGGCTATTCCAAGCTTTAAGAAGTCACCTTTCGCTCAACATGTGGCTAGATTTTGTTGAGATTCAGCAGCGATTCCCAGATGATAGGCGTTTTTGTGTTAACTGGTGTGACGCTCATACATCGATCTTCTTTTCGACCTTCCAACTTTATGCAAGTGCCTCCAAATAGTTTGATTTTTCTCGAGTTTTCCAGAGAAATATATTACACAGAGACAATGAATGAAGAAAGACCTATGCTATGGTTTCTTAAAAATTAAAAATTACGAAAAAAACAAATTTCGGAAAATCGACCAATTCGTATAGGAGACATCATGAGGGGTACGTCAATGCTGTTCATATTCATTCTTAGATTCTACTATAGAAATCGCATGATGCGTGTCAAATTTGACTGAATTTATTGCAACTGAATAAAAGATACGAGCCTATGAAAATTTTGGTTAAATCGGCCATTTGTATGGGGATTACTAGAAGGCGCACAGTGACTCGTTCGACTTTTTTGAAATTTGCTACACAATATACAGCAAATTCAACGGATAAATATTTAAGCCACTGATTATATTTTTTGAATGCCTGAGATGGTTCATGGATGGTTGGTTCAGAGATGTGAAGGTCAAATGCTACTTTCCAATCCACACTTCCATCACAATCAGATGTACAGTAAGGCGGATCACAAACAAAAACTCACTTGCATTGCTTGTGTATGCATGTGTTAATTACAAGTAGATTTATATGGTGCCCATATAATTCGATAAAGTTTTGGGCAAGTTTTGCGGTCGATTTGCACAAGATCCTTGATCGATATGAAACATTTTTTAGGCAGCTGTTAAGAAATCTTACCGCACTATATGTACAGAACGTAACCAGAATCTAGTGGCAACTATATCCTTTGGAATCCATAAAACTGAACTTGGATAGCCTACTTCGAAAGTCATTCTATTACAGATCAGTCCGATATCTATTATTTTTAATAGACATTCAAAACATGTTTTCTATGTGCTGTTCACATTCAGTCAGACGGATAATAAGGTAGTGGCGACGAGAATAATTCCGTGTCCATCCGAATTTTATTTCTGAATTAAATTTAATAAGTTAATCTTTTTTCCTACGCTATTACAACTGTAGCTTCGGCCGATTTACATATACATATTTACAAATTACAAGATCACAACTTTAAAATTTTAATGTTAGTAATACCTAACAAAAAGAAAAGGGGCGATCTTTCTGGTGAAATTTGGTAGTTTTAGTATTTGCTTTATAACAACTAGACAAGTAGATGTGATAGAAACGTTCTTCTCATGTTTTGTGTACAATCATAATCTTTCCTTGTAAAATTTGGTATTTTGCCACATTTTACTCTACCATGCCCAAAAATTAGGTCGGCCGTTTAAAAATTGTATAGTAGAGACTGTTTTCCCAAGCATTTATACAAAACCACCATATGTTGCTTTAAGGCAATTTTTTTCTACTGCACTCAAAAAATTTCGTGTTGAATTTCAGTTGAAAACGTACTCAAAATAAGTACGTCAAATCTACCCAACACTAATAAATTTTTAATCGCATTGAGAATATGAAACTTAAAATCACTAAAATTTACTCAAGTACGCGTCCAAATCAAGTACATACTTAAAAATAATTTTCCTACATATTTTGGGTAAGGAGGTACTTGGCGCCATATGGACATCTATCTTAACCCATTTGAGTTCGTTTTGACTCAAAATCACTTCACTTTTTTTTTTTAGTGTGGCCGATTTTGCTTAATTTACAACTTAACTAGGCTTTGATTATGGGTTATTTTCGACAAATTTAGGATACCTTTCGTGCTTTCCACAAACACTTGGATGGATGGATTTGTTTAAATCGATGTAGATTTTTACGATGATCAGTGTGGCCACTGACGTAATTATAACCACAGTATATAATCGGATATAAAAAAATTCATTACAAAACAAATCAAAGTATATCCAATTCTATTCTCTAAATAGTCATATCAAGTTTAATATTTAATTACATTTCGTATTTTTTATATTCCGCCTTGCAATTAGTACATATTTCTGCATTTGGTTCAGTACATAAATTTTATGGCAGATTAATTTATTTACATTCAGCATTGCGACCGATTTATATCAAATTACAATGAAATAACGTACCTTTTCTGCCACTCAATAACGTATAAGTGCGTAATAAAGTTTTATAATGTACAAACTTACTTCTTTCTCACATATTAATATCAGTACGAATTCAGATAATTATATTTTATAATGGAATGTCGTATTACCCTGCAAATTACTTCACGTATTACCATTTTATATTTCATCAACCTATAAGACCTAATGTGTCGAATTGCAACATTGCTCTCTGTAAATTTGAAATTGTTAGCTGTAAATAAATTGAAATTATGCTACAAAGGGCATCGTCGGAAGTAACAAAGAGTTTTATAAGCGGTAACTTTTGCGGAAATCTTTTAGAAAGTGTATTGTGTTTAATTTCTGTAGTTCACCAAATAGCTGTGCCATTATGCAAATCATACGAGTACAACACTAAAGAGGCCATTGGAAGGATATTATTTGTCGTCACTTCGTGCCGATATGTACGTATTATAGTCAAAAGTGCTATTGCAAAGGAAAAAACGTAATGCCCTTGTTTTTATATTCAAGGACAGAAAACGGTTCATATTCCATTTAACAATAAGCCCTTCTCCACAATAATAGCGTTTTAAGTTACCAATTCTATAAGCGCTTTCGTTCAGAAATATCAAAAAGTGGTAGCAAAGTTTCGTTTAAAAAGAAGTGGCACAAAGTGGAGAATTTTCAAAAAAGTGTACATTCAGTTTTTGATTTTTATTTTAATTTCATATGAATAATAATCTATAATTATCGCCCAAACCAAACGACTAAAGCTAAATCACGAAAATCGCACCATAAAGATTGAATTTTCCAAAGTTGGTACTTTCAGAGATAACAACATGGTAAAAAGGGACAAATCTAATACCAACGTCCAGTTCAAATGGCTATAACTAGACTCACAAAAATTAGTGTTTCAAATTTATTCTTCTAGGAGCAAAAACAAGGTCCCAAGGCACAACAATTTTACCATCGCGTAATTTAAATGATTGGAGTTAGAATCATATTCCTCATATCCTTTTATTTAAATCGCAGCATCCACATTCCTCTTTCAGACTATATGCGTGATAATGGGGAAGTTTTCAAATTCGTGATTTTAGGGACAAAAATATGATAAGAAGGAATTAAAAGGGCACCACTAGCCGTACTATACTGTTATATCTAGTAACATAAAAATTGGCACGGTAACCTTAATTGGAACTTTGCGACACTCTTGCTTTCAGAGGACAAAATAGGAATGTAAATGTTCGTAATGCACATTGTTGACAGGGTATATTTAGGGACAGATTTCGAAATTCGTAATTTTATGGAACAAAATTAATGCAAACGGGAGAAAAATGGTATCAACACTTAGTATAGAAGACTGAAGCTGACTGAACTCATTGATATTATGGTGCTGATTTTTCTTGCAGAATAAGTGCACAATATGGTAAGTTGAAAGTTCTTGCTTTTGGGTGTAAATAAGGGTAGAAAAGGGAAGAAAATGGTACTAGCACTGAAGCTTAAATTGTGAAATTGCGTTTGCATATCATAGTATTCTCAACTTTTATAGCGTAACCCATATCAAAAAGGGAATTGTTGGGCATTCGTGATTTCAGGAGGTAAAACGTGAAAGAAACGGGCAAAAGTGGTACCATTACCAAGACTAAAGGCTGAAGGTAGAATCATAAGATTGTTTATGTAAGTTCACCTGATCGTGTAGGCAAGCAGTAAGCAACAACGACGATAATATGAAGACAATTGGTAACAACGCCGAAGACAAACGGCTAATGTTGGAATCAATAAAATTGACGTGGCAATTATCACTACAACGCAGGCGTGAGATTAAATGGTATTTTCTAAGATCCCTGCTTTCAGGGAATCAAACATTTAAAAAAAGCATAGAAGTGGTACGCTGACCTGAAACTAATACTTTAAGCTAAATGCATGAAATTGGGAGAGTATATTTTTCTGACAAGTTATGAAGAACAATTTTCAGACAATAAACAGATCCAAAATGGGACCATTCCATAAAAAAAATTACTGATGCTAAAGTCAGCAGTGCATTCCTCTCACAGTCGAACATTGTTGAGAGGCAGTTTAAAATTCGAAAATATGGGACATATTTCGTATTGCACATTCGTCTGAAATCAAACGGTAAAAGCCGAAATCATGAAATTTGGAGAGTGCATTCTATCACGGCCGTCATGAAAATATAAACTTTCGAATTCGAATAGGAAATAAATGGGACAAAAATGTAACTAAAGTCTATCGGTTTCTTGTATCTAAAGAAGACTGAGCTTAAGGAGTACATTATTCTTGCGGCCTATCTGCACTTTAATAACATATTTTACGAAAATTTGGAATAAACGATAGACAAGAATGAACAGAAACGATGTCATCGTCGTATCTTAAGTATTGCAATGATAATACAGTAGGCTGTGTTGTCCGAAATTTGAATTGTTATTGGAATTGTGTTGGAGCTAAATGGTTGTGAAATGAAAACGTAGCACTTCCCTGACCAAATGATTATGGTTAGAACTATGGAAATTAAATTCTGATGAAATCATCATTCAAAATGTACACAAACGCGTATGAAATAGTGGGCACTTCCTAGTAATCATCAAATCTGGTCTTGGAAACAGTATTTGAGTTACATTTACATTTGTTCAAAATTTCTTAATTTATAATTTCAATTTTCAGAATTTCAGTTCAGATGTTCCGTCTTTTTATATTGTCCTTTAATAATTGAAATTCATTGATGAATGCTTCGCGTTCATTACTCGTAACTAATGTGAAACATATGCCTTAAAATTCAAAAACTGTGCATGTCTTCCATGCTTTGTAGCAATGCTAGTTGAAATTCATTTTTGTCATGCTATAACCATTTAACAGATTTTATACAGATATTTATTTGGAATGGAATCTCTTAGGATAATTTTAATATAACAAATGATTTCTGTCACATTGCATAAATAAATCTGCATATTGTATATGTTATGAATATAAATTTTTATGCAAGTATATACAGCTCGTGCGAATGTGAAACTTTTGGAAATTATATTGTCGTGATTATCTGTAAAGTAGTAATTTGGGCAAAGCTTACAAGGTTTGAAAGCAAAAGCTGTAAAACAAATAAAATAACAAATGAATTAGTGTAGAATTTTATACCACTTAATATACATACATATACAGGGTGGGCAATAAGGGTGTTGGCGGTTTAAATTAAAAAAAACTACGAAACATAAAAAAAAATATATTTGTATTTTTAAAAAGTAGAAGCATGGGAATTTTTAAGACTAAAAAATAATGTTGTCCAAATGGCTTCCCTCGGCCGCTTGACATTCTTGGAACCGAAGTCGCAAATTTTGGAAAACTCGTTAAAAAGTTGTTCTCGGTATTTTGTTACTTTCCTGAATAATGTTCCTCTTCAACTGCTCTAAATTGGTCGGATTATTCTCGTAGACTACCGATTTGAGGTAGCCCCATAGAAAATAATCGTATGGAGAGAGATCGGGGCTACGTGGGGTCCATTCAATATCCCCCCTTTTCGAAATGAGTTTTCCAGGAAAAACATTTTTCAGCAGCTCTATGGATACCCTAGCCGTATGACATGTGGCCCCATCCTGTTGAAACCACATTCTCGAGGTATTGCCTCGAAGTTCTTGCAAAGCTGGCACCAAAAAGTCTGCTAGCATGTTGCAATAATTGTTTGCTCTAACCGTCATCGCATGCCCTCTTTCGTCCTCAAAAAAGTATGGTCCAATAATCCCGGTTGACGTTATCCCAGCCCACACGACAAGTTTAGGGCTGTGAAGTGGACGTTCGTGCAAGCGTCGGGGATTAGTCTCGGACCAGAACCGACAATTTTGCTTGTTCACATGGCCATTAAGGTGAAAATTGGCCTCATCACTAAAAATCACGTTGTTAAAATTGTTGAACCGCTCTAGCATCAAATTGACAAAGTTAAGTCGGTTATTGGCATCATCGGGTTTTAATTCTTGGACTATCTGAATCTTATAAGCCTTCAAATGCAAATGACGTTTCAAAATTCGTCGTAAAGTTGTTCTTTTGACATCCAAAGACTGACTTCTCTTACGTGTTGACTGTTGGGGATTTCGCTGAACTGAAACACGAACACGCTCCACAATGTCGACTGATCTTGCAGAAACTGGGCGACCACGAACCGTAATTGGTACTGTTGAGCCGGTTGTTTCGAACATTCTGATCCATTTTCGTATCACATTGGCGCTTGGAACTTCACTTAAATCGTGTAAACCGTGTTCATGCCGATACAAACGTCGTGCAGTAATCACTGATTTATTGTTTTCGTAATACGCTCGGACACAAAATGCACGCTGCACTCCCGTGTACGGCTCCATGGCGACTAAATTTCCAGGAAGCGGCGCAGCGAACAACATATCCCCCGCCACCCCGCGCCGCGCGTTGCCGAGAAATTGAAGAATTAAATCGCCAACACTCATATGGCCCACCCTGTATAACTGATGATGCACCAATAGCATCGGTTTTGCCACAGAGTCTGAAACGAGTTATCGTTGTGAGTGATTACTAAATTGGCAAACTTAAAAACAACAAAAAATAAATACTTAAAAACATTTTCAACTTGAAAATGATCTCTGATCACGTGGCTAATTTACATATATATACTTCGATTAGCGCTAGTAATTTTTGTCCAATTCTTTAACGGTAGCCGGAATTTACGTAAACCCAAGGAAAACGCTTAGAGGTACGGGGCCAATTGTTAACTCAGAGACATATAATAACTATTCAGCAAATTATTCTTCCAAAAATTGCATGGTTTCACGCGAGTTACATATATAAATGCTGACAACTCCACCGATAAATTCGACGACTTTATTAAAAGCATTGCTTAATTAAAGTAGGTCAGTTTATTGAACTATTGAAATTAAAAGCATTGCTTAAATAAAGTAGGTCAGTTTATTGAACTATTGAATTCATTTAAATGCAGTGTCAGATCCGGTTGTAAATAAGCTGACACTTACAATAATCAATAAATATAGAACTTAGATGGTAAGCTAAAAGAAATGTTTAGTTTAGTTTAGTTTCATGATTAAAAGAATAAAGTTTAATTAATAAATTTTTATTTTTTTTTAAAACCTAAATATTACAAAAGAATATTTAACTCGCGTTATGTGGCAAGTAACGATGTAATTTTGGAACCAACTGACGTCGAGATCACGTGCGGCAATGGGGCTAAGTCTTTCCATGTTGAAATTCAAACAAAAATAGTTTAAACTCCCTACTGGGAAAAAGTACATCTAAATGAATCATCCATTGTAATCGCTTATATAGCACAACATGCTAACTTAAATTGCCAACTATATCTTCTTTTTTCTCATGTAGTAAAGAATGCAAACTGTTTTGATATTCTGCACTTGTCTTTCCAATAACAAGATAAGTTAAAAATTACGACTAGTTTTGACCGGGACTCGAGAAACCTGTAGTATGAATTGTGTCTCGGTCGCTGCTATATTTACATGTGTAAAGATCAGATCTGTGGAGTTATACTAAAATTAAGAAACTCCGGCTACAGTTCCACAATTTTAAAATTTCAATTGTTTTGCTTTTATTTTCGATGCTAATTTCATGAAGGACCGAATTTGGTTCAATCCCTAAGACATCCACCCACATTTATTTGAAAAGCGATATGTCGATGGGTCTGATGAACATTTTTAGTAGTCGAGTAATCGACAAGTCTTGTAAATCCTTCTCAAACTGCGAGTTCGGAATCATCGTTAAACTGGAGATCACTTTAAGTGAGTCTAAAAACGGAATGCGTGTAAGCTCACTGAATGTTAGAAACTCTTCCATATCTTATTCATGGGATGCAGATTTTTAAGAAATTAGTTGTTGAAATTGTAAATAAAATGATATTTTTGGATATTTTGTTTGTATATTTAAACGTTTTCTGCCGATAAAGATGAAAATACATTTTTCCCCAAAACTGACGTTAGTGTTTTACCGGCAATAGTTCTATGAAATCAGGAATTATCTTCTAGAGAAAAAGCTATGGTATTGCATATGTTTCTTCGAACAAATAATTTATCGTCTCTATTCAAGACACACTTAATATCGTTTTTTTTTATATCAACTTCAGTTTTGGGAAGAATGTGCAAGGTGAGCAATTTGGACTGGAAAGGCTCATCAATCGTTTTACCTTAAAGAAACATTGAGTACAATTTTTGAAGTCTCTCATTCCAATTTGTTTAAAATAAATAATAAATAGCACGTACAGACATTTCAGTCAGTGAACTGACTTACCTATCATCTCTTTGCATTGGTGCAAAAGTGTGCGGGAGCCAGAAAAGTAGTGGTAAATTGGTATGTTCTTATCAACAATACTGAATTTAATAAAATTTTAATTTAATTTGAGTAATTTGTACTACCATCAGTTGAAAAGGCGGGGTTATTTTGTAACTTTTTTATATTTTACTGTTTGCTATAAAAGCGATTAGCAAAAATGTAAGCTCCTGTAGTCAATGCATTAGGGTTTACAGGGAAAAAACTTGAACTAAAAATTTAATTCCGGAATATTGCTCAATTTTTAAGGGAGTTACCAGAAGGAGTTACAATGCCCGGAATTAATGTAGCAAAATATTAGGCTATCCCATGGACAGAGATACTTAGTACCATAGATTCATTCTTTGGGTGAATGTATAATGAATGGACAGATATATAGCGACAATTACTTGCCTTAAGCGGTATTTCATGTTCGATTTAGACTGCACAGCTTTATGTCACCAGTCAACAACCAATGTTTCAAATGCATCATAGTATCTTACGTGCAAAATTGCGTTGAGATCGCAAAATTTTTGGTAAAAGATTGTTAAAAGCGTTTTACTTCATGATATTTCAAATTAATTCAAGTTACGTCATTCAAATAGACTGATATCAAAAAATTAATCATATTATTATAAACAATGTAAAACCGGAACTCCACAAAATTAAATCAGTGCAACAAACTGTAATTGTAAGGATGTAATAAAAGACGGTGTTTTATAACTA
Organism: Philornis downsi; assembly: GCA_019455685.1. Classification (NCBI taxonomy): domain Eukaryota; kingdom Metazoa; phylum Arthropoda; class Insecta; order Diptera; family Muscidae; genus Philornis; species Philornis downsi. Next base: position 3,231,634 of record JAHXMU010000251.1, read on the forward strand.
AAGTACAGGATTCCATATTTTGGCGATATTTGGGGTGTTTTGGCGATATTCGATAGTTTATTTGGGTAGAAGAACTGCTACCCAAACGAACTGCTTTGCAACGATCAGCTATTCTTCCACAAATAAATGCTGTTGTGATTATAAATAATGAATTGATTCAATTTATGCTATCCATTTATACTATCATATCACCCCCTCCTATTACAAAAACAAAAATAACGAAATTGCTTTAACAGAACTTATAAAAGTTTATAAGTGTAAAAAACATCAGTTTTTCCTTTTGTTTTGGCCCTTTGGGATCAAGAAATCGATCCCATGCGGAAATTCGATCCAACAACTATGTTAATTTATACCTTTATCTGTATAGTGGTTTGCCGAATACGTTTCCATAGCTGTGGATGATTTCAGCACAATCAACCAATCTTCCAATATACCTCTTTCCTCTCAATACACCTCTCTTTCCTTTCAAATTTTGCAACAAAAATGACTTAATGGAACTGTCAATATGAGGTTATAATAAATACTTGGAAATTTGCATAAAACAATGGTCTCAATTTGGTTGCTAGAAATATTTGAAATATCCACGTTTATCCTTGTGCTGACAAGCACGATTTCAAAAAAAAAAAAAAAAAATCCAATGTCGACTGCCTTAAATGAACGTTAACTTTGGGTACAGGATATGTACGTGTATCCGCATCTACAAAATGTGTGCAAAGTCTCGCTATGTCAGACTAAAGATAATGTTTCCAATTGCAAAGCTCATTATTCATAAATGCTCCAATTGACCAAACACATGTCCATAGTAATATTTCTTCATATTTCATATTTTTACAGGCACTGTCCGTTTGGGCCACCACATACTTTTGAGAACTTTACGCAAAAGTTCAAGACTTATTGAAGATGGGGACGATATAAATAAAATATACATGTAATATGTACACGATAGTATGCTTGCTGATGCTCCGACATGGTCATTGGGAAAGGTCCCCAGCATATTTATGTACATGTTTGCGGGCATCAAGGACACAAGTTGTTTATATCTTGTTGTATTTTGTTGATAAAAAGAAAAAGTGGCCTTGACGCCTGTGGCTAAGTGTCTATGTTTCATGTTCATTAATAAATATATTCTTTTTCGCAACAGTGAAGACATTTTTATTTCGTTTTCTATAATCTTTAATCGCCTTTAATCTCTAAATGTTCACAATTTGGTGTTTGGAATTACAATTTAAACCAGAATACGCCAAAAAGGAAATAATTGTTGAATTGCTGTGCATCGATGTGATAGATAATTTGCGAAAAGAAATGAAATCATTTAGTTGACAAAATGTTCACCAAATCAGAAGGATTTCTAGTACTGTAACCCTTGTCGGCATATAATTTAAAAGTCTTCAAGCGATCCGCGTCCTATTTTGCTGGTTTATGTAAATATTGGCATTTTTTATGTTTTGTCCTGCTTAATACAACTTGTGATATTTGCGATAATTTTCACCACTCCTAATCATAATTTGGGAAATATCGGCACAAATGCACTGAAACTTTGTAGGTTGTAAATTTCTTTTCCTGCTCTCTAGTTGAGACAATAAATGTTGTTTTTCCTGCAAGAGAAATGGGGCGGCAGGGGTAATCAAATTAATACTACAAATTTTTTTAAACGTCATTCCTTTCGTTTTTCTGCGTCAAAATACGAGGTGTGTTCAAAACATAAGGGGAATTTTCAAATTTCGCGGGCTACGTACATTCGACTTTCGATTATTATTCTATTTTATGTTGGTACACTCGTCTCGAAGCTATGTTGCCGGTTTTACCCATACAGCATGTTTAGTTTGTTTGTGAGAGGCATAAATAAGACAAGTGTTTTGCCAGTTCGGCGATTTTCTACCATCGAAAAAATGTGGATCAAAGAAGTTGCATTGTCATGTCACTAAAGTTACCACAAATACAAATCGAGCGATTTGGCAATAACCTGCGCCTCGTCTATAGTTTCTAAGCTGAAGATTTCAGAAAATTATAATTTTGCTTCTTTTGCCGTGTTTTAGTCCTGAGTATGTTTTCCAAGAACTGACCAGTTTACAGTGCCGCGCTTTTGCAATAACGCAAAAGGACATTGGGTGAAGGTGTATGAGAGTTAGGTAAACTGACTAAAATTTCTCTACTGGTTAAATATTAAGTTTGTGTTTACTATAACTACTTCTTATTCTTTAGTATATAATAATATTGTTGATGTCCTCGAAGAACTAATCTACTTTAAAAATGATATTGTGCTTATCAAAAGATTGTAAAGCGTTTCTGCATTTCGATATGCAAAATAAAGCCTTCTACTCTTAAAACTGTACAAAAAACCGAATTTGAACAACTATAACTACTAACTTGAGCAACTACTAACTTTTTTTTTTCATTCATTTTCTTTATTGGATCTTTCTTTACAATATGTATTCAAATCTTAATCCTATCTTAAATTAAAGTATCCTGCCATTGCCGGATCTTGTTTTTGGCGAACAGATCTGTTTATCACCGGACCAAGTCTAGCGTGTCC